>CM064533.1:40801570-41017624 GCA_032716605.1 Paralithodes platypus
GGAAGCCCATGTCCACAAGTTGACAACTCGATTGAAGAAGAAATTCTTAGATTCGTGCGAGTTAAAAGATTTACCAATAATTTTGCAACCGTTTACCGTTGTGTAATTAGATTGGTCGATAGTGAAGTACTTACTACAGTTCATATTGTCGATGCCTTTGATGATTTTGAACACTTGAATTAAGTCACCTCTTAATCTGCGCTGGGTTAAAGGAAATAGATTTAATTATCTAAGACGCTCTTCGTATGGTTTGTTTTTTAGGCTAGGTATCATTTTGGTAACTCTACGTTGAACTCGTTCTAGCTTGTTATGTCTTTTTGGTAATAAGCGCACCAGCATTGAACGAAGTATTCCACAAGAGGCGGCGGACTAAGGAATTGTAAAGGGTTAGGATAACTTCTTTGGATTTATGCTCAAATGACCTGCCTATAAAGCCAATTATTTTGTTTGCCTTCTTAACAACTTCTGAACATTGTTGACTTGGTTTTAGGTTACTCGATATTGTTACTCCCAGATCGGTTCTCTGTTTATATTCTTAAGCTGAGTGCCATTCATCGAATAGTTTGCTTTCTCATTTAGGTATCCGACATGTAGTACTTTACATTTATCCGCATTGAAACTCATTTGCCAAATTTGGGCCCAACATGACAATTTATCTAGATTGTGTTGCATATCATCAACTTGTTCTTTTGATAGTACGCTATTTGCAATTTTTGTATCGTCAGCAAATTTTGAGATTGTACAGGTGGAGACCCTCATCTATGTCGTTGATGTAAATTAGAAAGAGAATTGGTCCTAGTACCGATCCCTGGGGTACCCCGCTACTTACATTGGTCCATTTAGATGGATTACCCGTTTATGACTACCCTTTCCTTTCTGTGTTGCTGAGCCAATTTTCTATCCATTTCAACACACCGTCTTGTATTCCATGCGCTTTTAGTTTTTAGCAGTAAACGTTTGTGGGGAACTTTGTCAAAGGCCTTTTGAAAATCAAGGTATATAATATCTACAGCTTTACTCTCATCGTAGAGGTTGAGGATATCGTGGAAGAAGTCTAAGAGGTTTGTTAAATAGGAACGTTTTTTACGTATGCCGTGTTGAGTAACTTTAACCCTTAAAAAAGCGCCCACCACTTAAGTCGAGTTAAATAAAGCTGGACTATGTGGCGGCGCTCGACATAACTCGAGTGGCAATTTCAGCACGTAATGTGTGGCTGAGAGAGAGAGACAAGAGGTGGCAGGAGACTAGCGAGCGTATGACTGCTCCAGACCACCGCGGCGAACCTACTGACACAAATCTCAGCTCCCTCCTCCCTCTCTCACTCGCTACATACTCAATTATGTACCGAAAGTACCGAATTACCTGCTTTTTGCACTCGCGTTGCACGGTTATTGCAAGAAAACTATCCATCATACAAGGATCGTTATGGTGTCATTCGAAAGCTCTGTTTATGCCCTTTCAGGGATAGATACTTGTTTTACGTTCTGGGTCTTATTTAGGCATGAAAATGATCACGTGTAAACAGCCTACTTTGGCTAAAAACACCCCGCTGGGCGGTACACATAAATAAACCGCATAGGCCGCTCGTAAGGTGTTAAGTATGTTATTTTCCTCTAAGAGATTTACGAGTCTGTCTCGTATGACCGTTTCTAGCATTTTACATACAACTGAGGTTAAGCTAATTGGACGATAGTTACTGGGTAGGGATTTCCTGCCTTTTTTTGAATATCGGTGTTACGTTGGCTAGCTTCCACTGATCAGGCATAGTTCCAGACTGCAAGGATTTATTGAATAGTATGTCAGTGGTTTGGAGAGCTCATCCTTAGCTTCCTTTAGAACTCTAGGCGAGATTGTATCAGGTCCTGGTGTTTTATTTACCTTGAGTTTATCTAAACAATTCAATACTTCTCTCTCTGTAACGGTGGTATGGCTTAGAACATCTCAATGATCAATCTGAATCGGCGATGGTGTAGGGATATCACTGAGGTCTTCTGTTGTAAAAACTGATGCAAAGAAGGTATTGAGGGCATTACTCATTTGTACTTTGCCTTTGGTGTATTCTCCATTTTGATCGACCAATAGTTGAAGTAACTACTTTTTTCTTTCTGATATAACTATAGAATTCTTTCGGGTTTGTTTTACTTTGATTCGCAATATGTAACTCTAAAGTCTTTTTAATTTGCTTAATTAACTTTTTGGCTTTGCGTCGTAGCTCTACAAATTTCACCCGTTCTTCTGTCATATTGTGAGGATTTTAGTCTATCATTAGCAAATTTTTTTAGCAAGCAGGCAGTTTGAAATATCTTTATTCCACCATTTGGGCTTATTATTATGGCCTGGACGCCGTATTTTCGATGGTATGCAGTCTTGCACTGCTTTTAGGTTAAGTGGTTTCGAATAACTTCCAAAGATGTATTTATGTCGTTATTGTTAATTAAAAAGCTCCAGTCAGTTTCTTTAAACATAGCTCTAAGTTTATGGAAGTTTGCTTTCTTGAAATTAGGGACTTTTTCGATGCTACTATTTGGTTCGTTACTAGTAAACTTTAAAGTGAAAGGTTATCGTACGATGGTCGCTGTTACTGAATTCATCACCAACATTCAAATCCTCTATCAATTCTTCTTTTGTTGCAAGTACAATGTCAAGAACGTTATTACCACGGGTCGGCGTTCGAACAAATTGATAAAGCGAAACTCTCTTGCAAGTTCGTATACAAGTCATGTCCGGAGTGTGAAGTAAGAGTATCGCCCCACTTGGTCACAGGTAAATAAAAGTCGCCAAAAAAAACAGTATCTTGTGAGTTACTTACATCTGCAATTTGTTCGTAAATTTCTCAGTCAGTTTGCACTGATTGAGCTGGAGGTCTGTATATTAACGCAAGTATTATTTTTGTACTTTATTATTCTTTATTAGCACAAAAGATGTGTCGACGTTCACAATTTGAGGTTTTGACCAGAGGGTCGGGTTAAGACTTTCTTTGATATAAAATAAAACGCCACCTCCATTTTTATTTATTCGGCTGTTCTCAAACATTACATAACCGGGAAGTGAATACTCTGCTAAAAAGTCTCTATCTTCTGTATTGAGCCAAGATTCTGTTATGCCAATCACATCATAATTTTCTGTAAACACTAGTTCCTCTAAATCTGAAAATTTATTGCGTATGCTACGAGCCTTTGCATAGAAAACCTTTATAGTTGCGGTTTTAGAACTAACAGAAACGTTCTTTCATCGAATTTTTGGTTCTGGTCGGATCTACATTTACATTCATGGCTGTCCTCGGTCCTCGGTCGTTATCCCTGGCGGTTTTGAATTTGGGTCGTGTTGGTGGAGCTTTATCCAAATTCGCAGTTCTTGACGGATTAGTATTTAATTCCTTTGTAGGTTGCCGTCCTCGCTGTCTTCGGTCCTCCTTCCTGGTTGTCCTGTGCTGAGTCGATTTCTTCTCCGAAAATCCTTCACCGCATCGTTGAGAGACGCCCAAAACGTGCTGCTCCCACCTGGTTCAGATGAAACTCCATCGTCCGAAAACAATAGTCATCGTAGTAGAAATTGTCCCAGGTGTCGACGAATCCCACGTTTCTCCTTCCTGCAGAGGTTTGCTAGACAACGATTTGTGCTGGTGGCTATGTTGTAAATCGCTCTCTACACCGAGAGCCGTGGGAACGATTGCTGAGACGATGATCCTTGATGACTTCTCCTTAAACGACCTTGATCAACTGCTGGTACTTTAAAAGCAATCTTCCGACCGGGTTCGCTGTACATCGTTGGATCCAACGTGGAGGACGTACATTGTATTAACAGGGGCCAGCTTTGATACTTCGTCAACTGCTGCAACTACGTCGTCCACACCACCACCAGGGATACAAAAACACTTCCTGGTCCCTGGGTGCCCTGGCGCAAAACTCTGTGAGCTGACCACGTATCATCGAGTCTCCCACGAGCTGGACTTCTTCTATTTCCTCTTCGTCATCTGAGTCTGTGAGTATCTGGAAACGGTTTTGACACTCGGTAGTCGGTATGTGTTTCCTGGTCTTGGGGCAAACGTTGTTCCTCACGACACGGAAGTTGTCTTGAGGGGTAAGAGAGTCACTATTTGTATCTTGAGTATCGGAAACATCAGCTGAAGTGGCTACTGTAGGCGTTGAATTGTTGGCAGTTGACGTTGGGGCGATGGTGGCTTGCTGGATTTGCGGTGACAATTGAAGTTTGTGGTACTCCAACGTTGAGTGTTACAAACTCTTGGAGTGATTCCAGCTTCATGGTGAGGACGTTGATCTTGTTCTAGGCTTCATCTAATTTCACTGTAAAATTCTCTCGTTGCTGGCAGAGCCGGCAGACTTGAAGATCGACAGTAGCAAACATGGACTCACCAAACCTACCGGCGCAGTTCGCACAAGCGCGAGGCATGGTGACAGTCACTTTCTTCAGATCACTTCACTCACTTAAAAAACAATTCACTCACTTTAAAACACTTCACTCACTTTAACCCTTAATTAGCGGCGAGCAACATAAGTCGAGTTAAAAAAAGCTGGACTATGTGGCGGCGCTCGACATAACTCGAGTGGCAATTTCAGCACGTAATGTGGCTGAGAGAGAGAGACAAGTGGTGGCAGGAGACTAGCGAGCGTATGACTGCTCCAGACCACCGCGGCGAACCTACTGACACAAATCTCAGCTCCCTCCTACCTCTCTCACCCCCGTCGCTACATACTCAATTATGTACTGAAAAGTACCGAATTACCTGCTTTTGCACTCGCGTTGCACGGTTATTGCAAGAAACTATCCATCATACAAGGATCGTTATGGTGTCATTCGAAAGCTCTGTTTATGCCCCTTTCAGGGGATAGGTACTTGTTTTACGTTCGGGGTCTTAGGCATGAAATGATCACGTAAACAGCCTATTTTGGCTAAAAACACCCCGCTGTGCGGTTACACATAAATAAACGCATTATAGGCCCCGCTCGTATAAGGTGTTAAAAACACTTCAATCACTTCAACCGAAACAAATACAAATACGCAGAATAGTTATCAGGGGTGATAACCGAAACAAAAATTTGAGATACGCAGAATTAGGCTTCCAGGGGCGATAGCCTAACCAAAACTTTTTGTTTTAAATTGAAATACGCAAAATAGGCTACCAGCGTTGAATAGCCTAACGAAAATAATAAAATTGAAATTCGCAGAAATAGGCTACCAGGTGTGATAACCTAACATTAACAAATATATAACATAATATGTAACTAAATATACAATTCAATAAGATTATATAAAATATAAACAATACTAAAAATCGCTTACCGTAATTCAAGGTAGAAGAGTCAAAACTTCGTCGTAGCCTGGGCCGCGGTTTAGCGTTCGGACGCGCGAGGTAAATACTCAGCAAAGTTACCTCTACTTCATCACCATCACTCTGGAACCAGTTGAGCTAGAAAGCTCTACTGAACGCCATTCTACGCGGCAAGGTAAGGCGCACATTTTGACATAGTTTGATTAATGTAGGTAGTATATTAAGCGAGATTAGCCTTAGTTACTTTGTTGTGTTTTCAGCCAAATCGCCCGACAGCCTCCGTCCTTAATAGGCTGCCAGGGTAGGAAGGTTAATGAAATTAACAAACACATGTGGCAGTCCGGGGATTCGAACCTAATGCTCACACCGAAATCAACACACTTATGCATTGCACCACGAAGGCAGTTAAGTCAGTTAGTCACCTTTTTATTATAAAATAAATTACATTTGACTGTTTAAGCGCCTCTAAAAGATATTATAACACTTAAGTGCATATATATAAGGCATCTACTTAATTTAAGTAGCCTACATGTTCATGGAATTTTGCAAATGTGATGGTGAGGGAGGGGATCCTGAGGCGGGAAGTTTAAATGTGTTGACCAGCCTCTCTAGCCCCTCTCCTCTAGGCTATTTTGAAACAAACTTCTGCTACTTTAAATGTAGTCCTTGCTTTACATTACATTACTTAACACCATACGAGCGGCCTATGCGGTTTATTTATATGTACCGCCCAGCAGGGTGTTTTTAGCCAAAATAGGGCTGTTTACGTGATCATTTTCATGCCTAAATAAGACCCAGAACGTAAAACAAGTACCTATCCCTGAAAGGGCATAAACAGAGCTTTCGAATGACACCATAACGATCCTTTTATGATGGCTAGTTTTCTTGCAATAACCGTGCAACGCGAGTGCAAAAAGCATGTAATTAGCCACTTTCCCGATACAATTCCTTATATAGCGAGTGAGAGAGGGAGGAGGGAGCTGGGATTCGTGTCAGTATATGCCGCGGTGGTCTGGAGCAGTCATACGCTCGCTACTCTCCTGCCACCACTTGTCTCTCTCTCTCAGCAACATTACGTGCTGAAATTGCCACTCGACCTATGTCGAGCGCCGCCACATAGTCCAGCTTTATTTAACTCGACTTATGTGGTGAGCCGCTAATTAAGGGTTAAGTGTTATAATACCTTCTTTATGTGCTAAAAACAGTCAAATGTCTTGTAATGTTCAAATATAATGAGCTAGAACAAGTTGACTGAAAGGTAAGTGTTCGTTTGGGCATCAGTTGACTTGGGTACAGAAGTTTTTTTTCAGTTAATGCCTGCATGTATTGCAAAATATCAATGCTAAGCGGAATTTTCGAGATTTAAAATATAAGACACAATTATACTTTGTAGATATGATGATTCAAATAAATGTATTGAAACAGTTATTATAATTTTTATTACAAGCAACCTACGAAATTAAACAGTCACTCCAACCAATCACGCACCATCACTGCGCAGTTAATTCCAACAAAGATTGCTACTAAAGCCGGTATCACACGAACGCTTTACCCTCAACACTTATCCTCAACACTGGTCTGGCAGCTTATGAGGTCAACATTTAAAATGTTTCTGCTACCTAAATTCCTCTATCATCAATCTAGTTTCTGATATCAGTGCAAAATATTCCAGAAATGTTGCCAGAAATGTTTTGACCATCGAATGTTGACTATAAAAGCTCTCGTGTGATACCGGCTTCAGTGAAAGGTAAAGCTAGCAAAGCAGAAGGCTCTCTCCAGAGAGAAGGTGAGAATATGAGAATGTGAGAGGGGTGGTTAACCCCCACTTACATGGAGAGAGATATGGAAAAAGAAGAGAAAAGAATAGGACAACAAATATAAAGAGAGAGAGAGAGAGAGAGAGACTGGGGGGGGGGGAAATAGGGGGAGAGAGTAAGAAGATGGGTTGGGGGATAGCGTAGGAGACAATTATTATCAAAGGCTCTGTCTCTACCTCTCACTGGCCTTGTTCCTGCACACTCTTAGTTCATGTCACAGAGAGAGAGAGAGAGAGTGAGTGAGAGTGTGTGTGTGTGTGTGTGAGAGAGGTAATGGGAGTAACCAGAGAAGTTACTTGGAGTTACAAGTCAAACATTAAAATTGAGCGTCCTTATGGTTCATCCTTAACACCTTATTAGCGGGCTAGGCGGTTTATTTATATGTACCGCCCAGCGCGGTGTTTTTAGCCAAAATAGGGCTGTTTACGTGATCATTTTCATGCCTAAATAAGACCCAGAGCGTAAAACAAGTATCTATCCCTGAAAGGGCATAAACAGAACTTTCCAATGACACCATAACGATCCTTTTATGATGGCTAGTTTTCTTGCAACAACCGCGCAACGCGATTGCAAAAAGCATGTAATTAGGCACTTTCCCCATACAATTCCGTATATAGCGGGTGAGAGAGGGAGGGAGGAGGTGGGACTCGTGTCAGTAGGTTCGCCGCGGTGGTCTGGAGCAGTCATACGCTCGCTACTCTCCTGCCACCACTTGTCTCTCTCTCTAAGCAACATTACGTGCTGAAATTGCCACACGACCTATGTCGAGCGCCACCAGATAGTCCAGATTTATTATACTCGACTTATGTTGCGCGCCGATAGTTAAGGGTTAAAAGAAGGAACACGAACAATAATTATTACTTTTTTTTTTTTTTTTTTTTTTTTCTATGTGATTGAGGGAGGCAAAAGGCATAACTGCCTATAGCGAGTGCCTCCCCCATAGTTGAAAGAGTGACAGGGCCAAAATCAAGGGACGTTCGAGCCAAAATGCCTGGACACACGGAGTTTGAAGCAATTTAAGTCATAGGAAGAGGGAAAGACTGATTCTGGGAGAGAGTTCCAGAGCTCAGATTGAGAAGAAAGTTTGAGAGTAACGTTTCACTCTTGGGTTGGAGAGTTGCACAGAGTAGGGGTGGATTGAGTTGCAAGACGGGTACCACGTGCCCTACGTAAAGGAGGTGGTATGCACTGGGATAGCTCTGAGGAACACTGATTATTATAGTAGCGATAGAATAGCGAGAGAGATGCAACATTGCGGCGGAGAGAGAGAGATTGCAGAGAGTTGGTGAGTGGACGGGAGTTAATGATACGAAAGGCCTTCCTTTCAACTTTGTCTAGGAGAGCGGTGTGAGAGGAACCTCCCCACACATGTGAACAATACTCAATACAAGGGCGCACTATGCCCCTGTACAGAGCAAGAAGCTGTGTGAGGGTGAAAAGAACCCCCTAAGGCGGTTGAGCACACCCAGCTTCTGGGAGGCTGCCTTAGCAAGACTGGTAACTTAGTACTAAACACTCATCACAAAGTGTACACAATACTGTTTAATCTCTTTTTAAGGGGAGACAGGCCTTTTTTCTGGACCCTCTTCTCCCTAATGTTTAGCCCCACTATATTTTTGAGATTATAAGACGTTCGGCCCATCAGTTTGGCGATTTTAACACCTTTCGCCCCATTTCGTTGTCAATTTTAAGACTTTTCTTGCCATTTAGGTGTCGATTATTTCCTGGCGAGTGATAGCGAGTATGCAATTTTAAGAGGAACCGGCCTTCGGCCGGGACATCTTTCTACCGAAAAATGTACAAAATTTATCTTGAAGGGGGGTCTAGAGGGTGTTTTTCTAAGCTTGATGGAGGTCTAGGGAGTTACTAGGAAGACTGTTTTTTATGAAGAATATACTACAAGAACCAAACATTTCATTTACAAGATTTGGAGGAAACATGAGCAACTTATAAAAGAATCACAGTGAAAGAGCACGACACATACATAAATAAAACTAAAACCATAACCCTAGGAAAGCGCCGTTGTAAAGGCTTAGTCTTTCCGACCATCAACTGAACTGAACTGAACAAATATATGAACAAATTAATTAATAGACCAAACACACTGTCTGTCTTCGGGTTTTTCTGGAAAGTCCTGGAAAGTTACAGCAATTTCCAGGCTCTAAAAGCCTGTAAAAAACCTAAAAATCGAGTATCAGTGGGTGGGAGCGTGAGGGGCCCACCTCCGACCCTCAGAGCACCGAGCGGCTCACTGAGGTTGACTGTATCTCGGGCGAGTCTCCCTCTGTCTCTCTCAACAGTGTAGCCAAGCGAGCGAGTGTTACATAATAGCGGGGTTCACGCCTTTCACTGGCACCACTGCGGGTGAACCAGACCACGTACAGGGTCCGTTCTGGTGTCATTTTGAAGCTATTTTCGCCTAGTTTTCGGCAGAATACACTTCATTTAATGCAGATGCTTGATTTATCATTCAGGAGTGCCTGAATATGCCCTAAATAGCCCAAACATAGCCACAGCCAAAGGGTTCAGGTGCGCCATTCAGCACTATATCCTCTTGGGGCAGCTTATTCAAAATAAGGCATGTCTTATATATAAAAGGGATTCCACATATACAATAGTCTGTTCATTATAATTAGGCCAAACATATTGACCACCAACGTCTAAAACTAAAAAAAAATACAAAAACACTGAATAATCAAGCTAATATTTCCACCATTTGGGGAGAGTTATCCAGGGAATGGGAGTGGAGATTTGCAGCCCCTTTGCCCTAGCTCTTTTTGAGTTACAAAGATTAATGGGAGGTATTTAGTTTGTTCCCTACTTTTTCATCAAGCTTAAAATTACACCCCCTTTCAAGATAAATTTGTAAAATTTTCGGTAGAAAAATTTCCCGGCCGGAGGCCGGTTGCTCTTAAATTACAGGCTCGCTATCGCTTGCCAGGAAAAAATCGACACCTTAACGGCACGAAAGGTCTTAAAATTGACAAATGGGGCAAAATGTCTTAAAATATCCAAACTGCTAGGGCGAAGGTCTTAAAATCTCAAAAGCAATGGGGCTAAACATGAGGGAGAAAGGGGTCCAGAAAAAAATCCCTCAAGTGGATATCTCTCCTTAACCCGTCGAGCCCCGGCTAGTTATTAATAAATGTACCACCAGAAACCGGCCGGTTTTGAAAATTGTTTTTTTTTCCAGAAACAATAGCGAATGGGTTAGGAATAAAGGAAAACCACGAAAAACCGATCAAAAAGCTCAAAAAATGGTCCTACAGAGCCCCCGAAAACGGATTTTACAAGAGTAAAAAATTGAAGGCAATTTCCCCAAAAAAACATATTTTTGCGCGCTCACGCGCACACGGTTGGACTTTGAGAGTTTTCAACCATCGGCATGGGTGTGTGGGATACTTACAGAGTTCCCATACAAATCTGAGCCCTCTAAGTAGAGCCACTTTGAGCCTTACGACTGAGCTAAAAGGGTGACTCTTCAGGCGAGTCGCTGGGGCTTGGCGATACATACATAGGTGACTCGTCAGACGCGTCGCTGGGGTTGGCCGGGTGGGTTACATTTTATGGCCTACTCATAATGAATAGACTGTAGTGCGAATAATTTTGAACATGTGATCATGGCTGCGTGTTCGATTTATATTGAAGCCAAACATGGCATGGTCCACATAGCCAAGCTCATGTACCATTTTAAATATTTTAGCATTTTGGCAAAGCATTTTCAGGATTTCCATCGAAAAGACATGTAGAATTTCTCTAATCCTTGTAGCCAATTCTCCTTATCGATGGCACATAATTACCAAATACCTTATATGTTTACCTCGTGTGTGCATTGGAAACCAGAGCTGCACTGCCTATCTCTCTCTCTCTCTCTCTCTCTCTCTCTTCTTCTTCTTCTTCTTCACCTATTTTTCATTTAAAAAGTACCAGTAGTATAGGGTTATTGAGCATCGACATCACTTCCTTTTTCCTGTAACAAAAATTACTATTAACGTATTCCTCTAGTATGAGTTGTCATCCCAACATCAATACATTGCTTTGGAGTATCAGTATCACTACAGAGCCCATTCAAGTCTTACTCCATCTCAGCTCTCTAAATTCTAAGTAAACATTTCACTTAGGGTTTCCCTGTCTCTCTTTCCCTGTATATATACTGTATATATAATACATATATGTATATATATATACTGTATATATATAAAATTATATATATATATATATATATATATATATATATATATATATATATATACTGTATATATTATAGTCTCAGTGGATGGAAGACAAGAACAAAGACGGAGTGAACATATACGATATCACACACACACATCTTCACACTAACAATCAAGCGTGCAAGTACAATGATACGTAGAAACACCCAACTACCGACACACACACACACGCACGCACACATACATACACACACACATCTTCACACTAACAATCAAGCGTGCAAGTACAATGATACGTAGAAACACCCAACTACCGACACACACACACACACACGCACGCACACATACATACACACACACACATCTTCACACTAACAATCAAGCGTGCAAGTACAATGATACGTAGAAACACCCAACTACCGACACACACACACACGCACGCACACATACATACACACACATCTTCACACTAACAACCAAGCGTGCAAGTACAATGATACGTAGAAACACCCAACTACCGACACACACACACACACGCACGCACACATACATACACACACACACATCTTCACACTAACAATCAAGCGTGCAAGTACAATGATACGTAGAAACACCCAACTACCGACACACACACACGCACGCACACACATACACACACACATCTTCACACTAACAATCAAGCGTGCAAGTACAATGATACGTAGAACACCCAACTACCGACACACACACACACGCACGCACACATACATACACACACACATCTTCACACTAACAATCAAGCGTGCAAGTACAATGATACGTAGAAACACCCACTACCGACACACACACACACACGCACGCACACATACATACACACACACATCTTCACACTACCAATCAAGCGTGCAAGTACATGATACGTAGAAACACCCAACTACCGACACACACACACACCACGCACACATACATACACACACATCTTCACACTAACAATCAAGCGTGCAAGTACAATGATACGTAGAAACACCCACTACCGACACACACACACACCCACGCACACATACATACACACACACACATCTTCACACTAACATCAAGCGTGCAAGTACAATGATACGTAGAAAAACACCCAACTACCGACACACACACACACGCACGCACACATACATACACACACACATCTTCACACTAACAATCAAGCGTGCAAGTACAATGATACGTAGAAACACCCAACTACCGACACACACACACACACACGCACGCACACATACATACACACACACACATCTTCACACTAACAATCAAGCGTGCAAGTACAATGATACGTAGAAACACCCAACTACCGACACACACACACACACACGCACGCACACATACATACACACACACACATCTTCACACTAACAATCAAGCGAGCAAGTACAATGATACGTAGAAACACCCAACTACCGACACACACACACACACGCACGCACATACATACACACACACATCTTCACACTAACAATCAAGCGAGCAAGTACAATGATACGTAGAAACACCCAACTACCGACACACACGCACACACGCACGCAAATCAAAGAAATGATGAACGAACTGAGGAAGAGAAGGAATCTGTTTTCTTCCGGGTCGTAGGTCTGCAAATACGGAAATGGTACATACAAAAAGACAAACCATCCCAGGAGCAAACGGGGGAAGAGGAGGTGTAACTGGGTTGACAGGGAATGAATTTTTACATGTAATTTACACCAATGTAGATGGGTTATTATCAAAAATTCTTGAAATAAAAGATGTTATTAATATAAACAAGCCACATGTTCTATGTTTAACAGAAACCAAATTAAATTCTCAAATACGAAATGAAATACTCTCAGGTGAAAATTATAATGTATGGAGGAGGGATAGAGTTGGGAGAATGGGAGGAGGGGTCTTGATATTCACAAGGAGGGAGCTTAAGGTAAAGGAGTTGCAGATGAAAGAGGTGGGTTCTGCTTCAGAAATAGTAGCAATAGAAATAGTGAGAGGTAACGAAGGAATTATAATAGTAAATGTGTATGTGCCGCCACGAACTGCAGCCTGGACCAGTGAGGAACACGAAGCAATGCTGAATGAAACTTTAATAAATCTGGAGTATGATATCAAGGAGGCAGAAGATAGGAACAAAAGTATTATTACCGAGACTTCAACAGTGGGAATATTGATTGGTCAACTTTAGAGTGTCCTGAGAGAGAGAACAGTTGGGGATGTAGACTACTAGAGTTGATGACAACATACCTGTTGCATCAATACATAGAAGAGCCAACAAGGGTGAGAGGGAGTGATACTCCTTCATTATTAGATCTGTTTTTTACGAGATGTGCCAATGAGATATTTGAGGTAAGTTATAAACCACCAGTAGGTAAAAGTGATCATGTCGTATTAGACTTTAATTTTATATTGAAGTATGACTTATTACCAAGTAAAGAGGAGTTCAATAAAGACTGGCTGGATTATCCTAGAGGAAGATACAACAAATTGCGAGAGTTTTTCCAAAACATTAATTGGAAGGATAAAGTATTGAATATATATGATATTAATGAGCAATACGAAGCCTTCTGTGACATATGCAAACAAGGTGCTGACAAATACATACCAATAGCCAAGGATTTTCCTAAAACAAAGAATGATTGGTTTGGTGCTAGATGTTATAAAGCTAAAGTTGAACGTGATAGGTTATGGAAACGCTATAGAAGACACAAGAGTGATCAATCTTACGAGAGGTATAAACTAGCAAGAAATAACTACAGCAAAGTGAGGAGACAGGAGGAGAAGGATTTTGAGAGAGGGGTGGTTATGAAGAGCAAAGATGATCCCAACATATTATATGGATTCATAAATAAGAGAACTAAAGTGAAGGAAAAGATCCAAAGGATCGTTCACAATGGAGAAATATTTGAGGAGGAGGAAAAAATGGGTGAGGTTTTGCAAAATTTCGATCGGTGTTTGTTCAAGAAAATAATGATGGTGATGATGCTTATAAGAATCCAATACAGAGACCAGTCATGCCCATGAAAGATATTATAATAAGAAGGGATGAAGTAAGGGACTGCATGTTAGACCTAAATAAAAGAAAGGCTATGGGGCCGGATCAGATTTCTGGGTGGATGTTGAGTGAATGTGCAGAGGAACTAAGCTTTCCCATAACAGAGATTTTAAAAAATCTTTGTCCCAAGGCAAGCTACCCGAGGTGTGGAAGGCTGCTGATATTGTACCGATATACAAGAAAGGACCGAAAGAAGATGCAAATAACTACAGACCCGTGTCTTTGATTAGTGTTGTAGTAAAACTGCTTGAGAAATTGATCAGGAAATTTTGGATTTGTCACCTCGAGGAGAACCATTTACTATCGGATTGTCAGCTTGGTTTTAGGTCGAATAGGTCATGTGTGTCAAATTTGCTGAGCTTCTATGATAGAGTGATTGAAATTATGCAAGAACGAGACGGATGGGCAGATTGTGTATTTTTAGATTTCAAAAAAGCTTTTGATAAAGTGCCCCATAAAAGGCTTCTATATAAACTTGAAATGTGTGGAGAAATCACCGGTGGACTCTTAAAATGGATGAAGGATTTCTTAACCGGGAGGAAAATGAGAACCATCATAAGAGGGAAATATTCATCATGGAGTGATGTGATAAGTGGAGTGCCCCAGGGCTCAGTGTTGGCCCCATTGATGTTTTTATTTGTTATAAATGATCTGCCTCTTGGAAGTAGCAGCTATATTAACATGTTCGCCGATGACGCAAAATTAGTAAGGAAAGTGATTGATAACAATTGCTGTAAAATGCTCCAGGAGGACATCAATAAGCTGTATCAATGGAGCCGAATGTGGAAAATGGAGTTCAACATTGATAAATGCCACGTGATGGAGATGGGAGACGGCCAGGGAAGACCCCATGGGGAGTACAGTATGGGCGATGTAAGGTTGGAAAAGTCAGAGAAGGAAAAAGACTTAGGAGTTGTAGTGAACAGGAGGTTAGATCCCGGTGACCATATCAATAACTTGGTAAATAAGGCATATTCGTGGTGGGCTAATAATTATTAGGGTAGCGTTTAAATTCCTAAATGAAGACATGGTGAAGATATTAATAACACAGTTTTTAAGGCCTAGCCTGGAGTATGCAGCGGTTGTATGGAATCCACACATGAAAAAACACATAAGTAAGCTCGAGAAAATTCAGCGTGTGATCACAAGATGGGTGCCAGGGTTAAAAAAACTTACAATATGAAGACCGGCTGTGTCACCTGGGGATTCCCTCACTTGAACAGAGAAGGGAGAGGGGAGACATGATAGCTTTGTTTAGGTGTGTTCACGGAAAGGAATATATTGATCAAACAAATGTTGTTTGGCCAGCGGTGGGGAGGACGAGAGGACATGACTATAAACTGTTGAGGAGGAGAGCTAGGAAGGATGTTAGGAAGTTTGGTTTTCCAGATAGAATGGTTGAGAAGTGGAATAAGTTACCAAACGACCTAGTGCGTGCACAAAGTATTCAAGCTTTTAAAGTAAATTATGATAAGTTAAATGCTAACGGGACACTACGAGAGAGATCTCAATCCTGTAAAATACAATTAGGTAAATACATGCATACACACACACACACATCTTCACACTAACAATAAAGCGAGCAAGTACAATGATACGTAGAAACACCCAACTACCGACACACACACACACACACACGCACGCACACATACATACACACACACACATCTTCACAATAACAATCAAGCGAGCAAGTACAATGATGCGTAGAAACACCCAACTACCGACACACGCACACACACACACACACACACACACGCACGCACACATACATACATACATACACACTTGCTTACTTGCTTATGGTAGTCTATCGTAGTCCGATGATGACGTTCCCTTCCTGCATGCATCTGTTGTGAGTTCTACGATGACTGTAGAGTCATATCCGTGATGCACATATCCTGCCACAGTCTGGGCACTGGTAGTCCGGGTTAGGAGGTGCTGGTTGTTCCCGGCGTGCATGTCTCCGGGCCCTCTTCTCCTGCTGGTGGTGTTTCCTCTGACGTTCCAGTTCCTTCGTTCCTTGCTGGCAGTGTGAGCGCCATAGTGGTCTATCTGATGCTAAGTTTTCAAGTGCAATTGGTTGTATATTGCACCTTTTTAGTATTTTCTTTATACTGTCTTTGTATCTTAATTTTGGTCCTCCAGCTGCTCTGCGGCCTTCATGCAGCTGTCCATATAGTATGTTATGAGGTAGTCTCTCCTCTGGCATACGGATGACATGCCCAACCCATCTGAGTTGTTGTTTGATGATAAGGGTCTCAATACTGGTGTTGTTGGCTCTTTCAAGTATTGTTATATGAGGAACACGGTCCTCATAATCGGGTAATCCCGACACTGACTTACGGAAGCGAAGCATGGACGTTGGTTGAGAGACTCAGACCAAGAGTGAGAGCAGTGGAAATGAATTACTTAAGGAGTGCGTGCGGAGTTACATGGAGGGATAGACAGACTAATGAGGAAGTAAGAAGGAGGTGTGGTGTGGAGGTAGATGTGCTGGAAAGTGTGAAAAGGAACAACTTGAGATGGTTCGGCCATAATGTTCTGAGAGTGAGGGTCTGAGTCTGGAGGGTGAGACGGTGAAGCACCTGAGCGAAGCAACCGGCCGCTTCAGAGATGGAGCTGTTTCGAGCCATGATGGTTGCTTCACATGTCTCACTCACTCCCCAGACGGAAACAAGACCTCACGGGCTTCACCGTGTTGAGCGGTGGAATGTACAGGCTCTCAGCCTATGCCCGAGGGGGAGTAGGTGGAATATAGAAAAAAAAAAAAAAAAAAAAAAAAAATATGGAACGTATGGAAAGCGAGAGAATGACTAAGAGGGTGTACGAGAGCGAGGTGGAGGGACAGAGGGGGAGAGGTAGACCGAATATGAGGTGGAAGGATGGAGTGAGGAACTACATGAACGAGGGCGGTGCTGGTTGGGGGGAGGGGCGTCGACTGACTGGGGACAGAGGTGCAGGGGGGCGGTTCGTTCGTGGCCACCCCTTCGGGGATCACGGCGTCAGGCAATAGATAGATAGATAGGAACACGGTCCTGCCAGGTTATACCCATAATCTTTCAGAGGCATCTGATCTGGAAAGCCTCCAGGGGTCGTATATGGCGTCTATATGTCGTCCATGTCTCACATCCATAGAGCAAAGTGGTTAAACACACAGCATTATATACAGCCACTTTGGTACTAAGAGTCAGGTGATTATTTTGGAAAACTCTCTCTTGTAGGCGGCCAAAAGATGCTGCAGCTTGTCTCAGTCGGTGTTGTACCTCATCGTCAATACTGGCCGTTCAGACAGGAAGCACACACACACACACACACACAGACAGACACACATACAGACAGACAAATATACAGACACAAACACATACAGACAGACACACACTCACATACACCCACATATACACACACACCCACACACACACACACACATTCAATTCTCTGTGAGTTGATATCAGTTGGTGGACCATAACAACTCTGTTCCTGTGTCGATCTTCCTTACTGCCTCAATCTTCCTTGCTCTCTCTCTCTCTCTCTCTCTCTCTCTCTCTCTCTCTCTCTCTCTCTCTCTCTCTCTCTCTCTCTGTCTCTCTCCTCTCTCTCTCTCCTCTCTCTCTCTCTCTCTCTCTCTCTCTCTCTCTCTCTCTCTCTCTCTCTCTCTCTCTGTTTTAAGTTTGAAGAGAGACAACACACAAAATAAGAGGTGAAGGTCTGCATTTACTTTCCATTTCTAACTCTTCTGCAAATTCCTTCAGGTGATTTCTAAGCCCTGCAAAGTTATTCACTTCTGTTTTCATATACCGGTACCGCAAATTGCCAGAGGTTAAGGAGAGAGCCTTCATCTTTGCTATCCTCTCCTTCTATTCTCATGGATTGCTATCTCTACTAGGATTGAGTCCTGGCCACCTCGCAGGGATCGTAAGGTATGTGTGGTCAGTGTATCTATGTAAATCCCTCACTCTCTCTCTCTCACACTCTCTCTCACTCTCACACACACTCGCTCTCACACACACTCTCTCTCTCTCTCTCTCTCTCTCTCTCTCTCTCTCTCTCTCTCTCTCTCTCTCTCTCTTCCATGATGGCACTAAGTTAATAGATGGCTGAGTGAGACATCCGCTCGCTCACTTTCTCTGACTCCTCTTTCTCGGCCTCTCTCTCTCTCTCTGTCTCTCTCTCTCTCTCTCTCTCTCTCTCTCTCTCTCTATATATATATATATATATATATATACCGGTATATATATATATATATATATATATATATATATATATATATATATATATATATATATATATATATATATATATATACTCCCAGCCGGGATCGAACCTCCAACATTCAGATATGTATACAGTATATAAGTATGATGTATATATATATAAGTATATATATGTATGATGAGAGAGAGAGAGAGAGAGAGAGAGAGAGAGAGAGAGAGAGAGAGAGAGAGAGAGAGAGAGAGAGAGAGAGAGAGAAGTAGAGGGGAGAGAGTGATGGATAAACGAGAGAGAGAGAGAGAGAGAGAGAGAGAGAGAGAGAGAGAGAGAGAGAGAGAGAGAGAGAGAGAGAGAGAGAGAGAAGTAGAGGGGAGAGAGTGATGGATAAACGAGGGGACAGTGAGAGAGAGAGAGAGAGAGAGAGAGAGAGAGAGAGAGAGAGAGAGAGAGAGAGAAACATTGTATGCTATATCCTATTTGATATGACTATTTATTACGTATATTTTAATAATGATAATAACATTATTAACAAACAACATACGATCAAAAAGGATAACAACAAATCCACCTGGATGAGGATACACGTCTTAAAACATTAGGCTGAATGGGGCCGAATAGATACAAGCCAGAAAAAGAGAGAAACAAAACAGGCCACCCCCCCTAACTACAGTAACACATTTAACAACAGTATATTCTTCTTCACACACTTAAATGTGTTGGTATTACACTTATATTTACTTATATTCACGAATGTTACCGTATATTTACACATATTAACTTATATTCACACATTATATCTATACTACACACCTAAAATTAATAACGTGATATGTTTACTATTCACTTATATTTAGTAACATAATAGCACTATATGTTTTATATTTAGCATTATATTTACACCATACACTTATACTCAACAGTATATCTACTTATCAATATTATCTTCACTACACATAGTATTTCTACTTCACACGCTTATACTTAACAACCGTAAAATATATCTTCACTACACACACTTAACAACAGCCTATTTTTACCACACACACTTAACAACAACCTATATTCACTACACACACTTAACAACAGCCTATATTCACTAAACACTTAACAACAACCTATATTCACTACACACACGTAACAACAGTCTATCTTCACTACACACACTTAACAACATTATATCTTCACTACACACTTAACAAAACAAATGTTTACTACACACACTTAACAACATTATATCTGCACTACACACACTTATAACAATACATTTTCACTACACATACTTACCAACATTATATCTTCACTACACACACTTACTGTAACAACAATACATCTTCACTACACACACTTAACATTATATCTTCACTACACACACTTAACAACATTATATCTTCACTACACACACTTAACAACAATACATCTTCACTACACATGCTTAACAACATTATATCTTCACTACACACACTTAACAACAATACATCTTCACTACACACACTTAACAACATTATATCTTCACTACACACACTTAACAACATTATATCTTCACTACACACACTTAACAACAATACATCTTCACTACACACACTTAACAACATTATATCTTCACTACACACACTTAACAACAATACATCTTCACTACACATGCTTAACAACAGCCCATATTCACTACACAAATGTAACAACAGTCTATCTTCACTACACCCACTTAACAACATTATATCTTCATTACACACTTAACAATATTAATTTTGTACAACACACACTTAGAAACATGATATCTTCACTGCACACACTTAACATCATTATATCTTTACTACACATACTAATCAACAATACATCTTCACTACACATACTTAACAACATTAAATCTTTACAACACACACTTAACAACATTATGTATTCACTACACACACTTGACACCATTATATCTTCACTACACACTTGACACCATTATATCTTCACTACACACTTGACACCATTATATCTTCACTACACACTTAACAACAGCCCATCTTCACTACACACACTTAACAACAGCCTATATTCACTACACACACTTAACAACAGTATCTTCACTACACACACTTAACAACATTATATCTTTACTCACTACACACTTAACAACAATATATCTTCACTACACACACTAAACAACATTATTTCTTCATTACACATACTTAACAACAATATATCTTCACTACACACTTAACAACATTATATAATTATTTGCAACATACACTTAACAACATTATATCTTCACTACACACACTTAACACAATTATATTTGTACTCATTACACACACTTAACAACAATATGTCTTCACTACACACACTTACCAACATTATATCTTCACTACACACACTTAACACAATTATATTTGTACTCACTACACACACTTAACAGCAATATGTCTTCACTACACACACTTAACAACATTACATCTTCACTACACACTTACACTTAACAGCCTATCTTCACTACACACACTTAACAACATTATATCTTCACTACACACTTACACTTAACAGCCTATCTTCACTACGCACACTTAACAACATTATATCTTCACTACACACTTACACTTAACAGCCTATCTTCACTACACACTTAACAATAGTATATCTTCACTACACAGTTACACTTAACAATATATCTTCATTACACACACTCAACAACATTATAGCTTCACTACACACACTTAACAACATTATATCTTCACTACTCACACTTAACAGCAATATATCTTTATAATACACTTAATAACATTATATCTTTACTCACTACACACTTAACAACATTACATCTTTACTCACTACCCACTTAACAACATTACTGTATATCTTCACTACACACACTTAACACCATTATATCTTTACAACACACACTTACCAACATTATATCTTCACAACACACACTTAACAACATTAGATCTTTACTCACTACACACTTAACAATATATCTTCACTACACACACTTAACAAAATTATATCTTCACTACACACTTAACAACATGATATCTTTACAACGCACACTTAACATTATATCTTCACTACACACACTTAACATTATATCTTTACTCACTACGCACTTAACAACAATATATCTTCACTACACACTTAACAACAGCCCATCTTCACTACACACTTAACAACAGCCCATCTTCACTACACACTTAACAACAGCCCATCTTCACTACACACTTTCACTTAACTACAGCCTATCTCCAGTACACATTCAACAACAGCCTATCTTCACTACACACTTACATCAGTAATCTCCATTATACACTCCCACTTAACAAAAGTTCATCTTCACTTTACACTTACCAACACTATATCTTCAATACACACACTTAACAGCAATATCTTCACTACACACACTTACTAAATAACATCAATGTATTCACTACACAATTACACTTAATAACAGTAGGCCTATATCTTGACTACACACACTTGGCAACAGTATATCTTTACTACATAGCTTACACTTTACAGCAGTAATCATTACTTCACGCATTTCAGTTACCGAATATCAAGTATACTCTACATTATATTTAATTTAGCTTGGATCCAGCTTAACTATAACTTGGATCCAGCTTAACCCTTTGAAGCTCTGACGGGGTTTAGCAATTTATTTTTATATTTATCATTAGGCGATTTTCTGCAGCTTAGAAGTATCTGTGGGTATTAAAAGGTTAAATACTATCTCAATCAACTCTTTGGTTTCCATGTACGATTACTAATCTGAATCAAATCATCTAATAGTAGCCAGAAAACGAACAGACACAAGTATTGGAGCTTGAAGGAGTACCACCAGCTGGATTCACCAGCTGTTCATGGAACAAGCCATGAACACCAAAAATACTGAACACATCCCGGGGACTACAGTAGAAACCACCTCCCCTGTACAACCTGTCAGCCCCGTAAGTACCATTTTGGATGGCATGTCTAATTTAGTTATTCTCGGTGTTAGGATGAAGCCGAAGAAGGGTCCACGGCCGAACAAACTGGTGGTAGCGGTGAAGGGACAGATCTTCCCCTGCTGTGCCAGGCCTCTAAGGTACTATACAAAGCTATGTTGTACGATTGACAAAAAGGGTTGGTGCCAGGACTCTGATGGCCAGCTCCGGTACATGTTCCCAAGCCCCTACACCTTCAGGAAACCACTATCAACTCCCATTGGTCTTACTAAAATCAAGTTTTCTCTGAAATGGAATTGCTGGACGGTACGTACCAATAAGGAGGTGACAGGAGAGGATGGTCTTGATCTTAATACCTGGAGCCATTGGTCAATCCTGACAGCAGTTCCGACTTCAGTTGGTGAAAGTGAGGCAAACCGAACACCTCTTTATTTGGATTCCCCCAAAGTGCATGAGGGGCTAAATAGTGAATCCTCTCATGAGACACTGGTTGAGACGCCATCTAATGAATCAACGAACATCACTCAGACTTCAGTCGGTGAAACTGAGGGAAATCAAACAACACAATCATCGAACATCACGCCATTGGATGAACCAGTGAATGGCACACCATTAAATGAATCATTGTTGGATGAACAATTACAGAACTATGAAACAGATTTACGGTATTCATTGATTAAATAATTAAATCCAACACAGGAATCAGATTGTGGGCCTTACAGTGATGACCTGAAGGCTAACATACCTATAGCTATTAACAAGGTGTAAATATAGGAATTATGGCCAAGGAGAGTTAACAAGAAGACTTCCACTGCACACAAGCCAATGCAGTGGGTTATTCGGATTTTTATCCTGCTTCTATGGTATTATTTCATAATAAAAGACCAGATAAAATGGCAAGAAAACCAATACATTGAACAAGGTCAAGTAACTAAGTGGGTCATAAGGTTTCTCGAGTTCTGGGTCCTTGTTTTGATGACCATAATCTGTTTTATTGACCCAGGTGAGATGAAAATAGAAAATACGGATGACCAAGTGACCACCAGCTGGATTTGGTGCTCCAAATGTAGAACTTTTGTTCCTCCAAATTACATACATTGCTGGATGTGTAGTTGTTGCATTAAGGATAAGTTACATCACTACTTCATGCTTTACCGCTGTGTAACCCCTAGCACCTGGCTGTACCATGTGTCTATGTTATTCATGGACTTAGTAGGTTTCATTGTGTATTTTATAATGGGTTGCGATGCTAGCCTCTGCATACAGCAGTGTACAAATAGGGGGATACTTTGTCAGATCTCGTGCTACTACAAGCATATGATTTCTCTAATCATTTTCGTGTTCCTTTTTGGAAATTTGATAAATATCATTTACAATTATTACCTTATGTTTAAACCACAGAAAGCAAATAAAGAAGCTTATCCAAATGACTTACTTGTGGTAAGAGACACACTTGTCTCTCCCTTCCCTGACCGTACTATGATCTGCCATCCACCCAGACAACCAGGGGAGAGTCTGAGAGTGTTGTTTGTCGCAAAAGAGGGTGCGGTTGATTTTGTAAGTGAAAACAAAATTTCGTACAAAAATTGGATGACAAGTCTGCAGTGCCCTAACCCAGCTTGCCGTTGTGTGGTTAATAAGTACTGGTTCGTAGGGGATGAGAGCAAGATCGTTGAATGTAACATCTGCCAAGCGACTTTCACCTACTACCAGTCTCTACCCTTCGAGGCCACGGAGGGTTTGCCGAAAGATTTCCACTGGGCAACTCCTGCACTTAATTGTAAGCCAATGAATTATGTTATCGCGGTGTCTGACAACCTGGTTCTTGATTCTTCTTTGCTAAGTGAGATATCTGGTGTAGATGTT
Organism: Paralithodes platypus; assembly: GCA_032716605.1. NCBI lineage: Eukaryota > Metazoa > Arthropoda > Malacostraca > Decapoda > Lithodidae > Paralithodes > Paralithodes platypus. The sequence goes on from CM064533.1 coordinate 40,825,909, forward strand.
AAAGTTTTAGTGTGTAATACCCAGAATGATAGCGAGGCTGAATGTCTTACAAGCCCTATCAAGTCTTGCCATTTTTCTGCCATGTTGAAACTGGCTAATAAAGAACTTATTCACACAGGAGAAAAACTTATTGTTGTGTGGGACCGGCCCAGTGACCCCACTCAGGAAGAGTTTATCAGTATGATTGAGATAGCCAGTAAGAAAATAGTTGATATAATAAGTGTTGGTTCACGTGCAAGGAGTTGGCATCCTATATTTGTCAGAAAGTTGATGAGCAACGGGGGAAGTATCAGAGATGTAAACAGTTCAACTGAAGTGGCTCAGGCATTTCTGCAACCTACGTTCATTCCTTGGGGTTATGATGGTTGTCTTAGAGTTATCTGCTCACCCGGTCTGCAGTTGAAAACTGCATATGGTCGAGGGGTCTACCGTGAAGGCCAGAAAATCATCATAGCTTTTTTGGAGGATCTTCATTTGGTTAGCTTGGAATTCGATGCTGATGAGGCCCTTCTCTCCAGTACCTCCCACATAACTGACCCTAATAATAAGCTTATTTATATACAGCTCCAGTTGACTTATATAGATCGATCAGGTCGTACAATTTTTGCTGCGTTTAATTATTCGTATTGTCAGAATGAAGTGCCCACCCATGACCCCGATGTAGCCGCTCTTATGGTTGCTTTGGCAGAGGTTAGCCCACACCTAGATGGTCAACCAGGGTAACAGTAAGTTAACTAACCTGTTTGAATTACTCCACTGCGTCACTTATAGACCAGCTGCATGGATGTATCAGATGATCAGCCGGTTGGATGTATCAGATGATCAGCCGGTTGGATGTATCAGATGATCAGCCGCTTGGATGTATCAGATGATCAGCCGGTTGGATGTATCAGATGATCAGCCGGTTAGATGTATCATATGATCAGCCTCTTGGATGTATCAGATAATCAACCACTTGGATGTATCAGATGGTCAGCCGATTGGATGTATCAGATGATCAGCCGATTGGATGTATCAATTGATCCGCCATGTGTCTAGGTATGATCTTACAAATACCTCATTTATAATATGAATAATTTAAAGGTCGCTTATTTATTGTTGTGCTCTATTTGTATACTGTATAAATCTCTTAATAACCACATTGATATAATTGATATAAAACGACTCGTCTACTTTATCAACTCTGCGTAAGCAGAGTGGTATCGCCCCCCGTATAGTGGTACATGCTAACCGAAATGTTTGTCTGTCCGAGAACTCCTCCTAGACAGTTTGACGGATTTTCACCAAACTTCACACAAACCTTCGGTGCGTGAATTCGACGGTAATTATTTGTTTTTTCTTCAAATGTGTGCAATAGTTATGATCTTAGGTCTTAAAAATGGTTTTGCCCCCCTCCCCCTCAACCAGCCCCCCCTCCCCTTCAAGACCCCCACTGCCCACCATGTACCTATTCCCTATGTGTGTGTGCCCCGTATCACATCACAGAAAGCCACACATCATACACATGTCTCAGATGTGATGATAATAGTGAGACATATGTCTGTCTTTCCGAACTCCTAGACCGTTCGACGGATTTTCACACTAACTTCTAACGAACATTCGGTGCGTGAATGCGACGGTCAGTCAAAAAATATTTTTTGAATGTATGCAATAGTTATGATTTTAAGTCCAAAATATGGTTCCCCCCCCCCCCCCGCCAACCCAGCAAGTATGGCGTTCTTCGGGGCTCACACACACTAAGAACGCATTCATTCTGGGGGCGAAAACATCTCACTACGTATTTGCTAGGTTAAGTTAGTTTAGTTGGCATTAGAAGTGATGGTAGTAATAGTGGGATTGATGGTGATAGTAGTGATGATGGTGATAATAGTAGTGATCATGGTTGTAGTTGTATTGATGATGATGACAGTAGTGATGATGATGACAGTAGTAGATATGATGGTGACAGTAGTAGATATGATGGTGACAGTACTAGTAGTAGTAATTATGGTCATAATAGTAGTGATGATGGTGACAAGTAATATTGATAGTTGTAGTGATAATAATGACAGTATTGATTATGGTAGTGACGATGGTGTGAGTATTAGTGATGATGGTGAGTAGTAGTGTTGATGGTGAAAGTTGTAGTGATGATGACAATAGTTGTGATGATGAAGATCATAGTAATGGTGATGATGGTGACAGTAGTAATGGTGATTGTAAGATGGTGGTGATGATAGTAGTAATGATGGTTGATAGTTGTAGTATCAATGATGATAGTAGTGATTAAGATGGTAGTGACAATGGTGACAGTAGTAGTGATGATGGTGAGAGTAGTAGTGATGGATGTAATTGAGTAGTGATGATGATCATAGTAATGGTGATGATGACAGTAGTCGTGATGATTGTGGCAGTTGTAGTGATGATGGCATTAGTAGTGATGATTGTGATTGATGATGGTATTAGTAGTGATAATGGTAACCCATCGCAGAGTTGGGTATGCCGTTTTGGTTTTGGCAAAACGGCACATCTACTTTATTACTACTATTATCATCATCACTACTACTACCATCATCACTAATGCTACCACCATCATCACTACTACTATCATCAACACTATATTTGTCACCTTCTATTGTCAACTAAACTAACTTAACCTAACAAATGCGGGCAAGTTTTTTTTCGCCTCCGGAACGATGGCGTTCTGTGTGAGTGTGTCCCTACGGAGCACACACACACAGAATGCCATCATCATTGCTGGGGAATAGGTACAGGGTAAGGGTGGGGGGTTGGGGTCCTGAGAGGGAGGGGGTGGGGGGGGGCAAAACCATATTTTGGACCTAAAATTGTAACTATTACACAAATTCAAAAACACTTTTTTTAATTACCGTCGTATTCACGCACCAAATGTTTGTGTAAAGTTGGGTGAAAATCCGTCGAACGGTATAGGAGGAGTTATCGGACAGACAGACATTTCGGCCGGCATGTATCACTATACATGGGGCGATACCACTCTGCTTACGCAGAGTGGATAATGGTAAAACTTAGAAATGTAGATAAGGCACACCGAGTATTCTAACTTACTAGGGAAATGGTATATAATAATAATAATAATAATCTTCTGGTTACTTATATAGCGCCCGTATCTCCTCCTTCGAGGATTCACAAGCGCTTGGCTTTCTTTAGTCTACCAGAGACCATTACCCATCCCCCTTGCTCATGGGGAGATGGTAACCGCCGGCTGTATCCCAGAAAAACTTTTCAATTTGAGCGGGGATTGAACGCGAGACCTTCAAGATGGGAATCAGGCACGCTATCAAACGAGCCAGCCGGACGGCTGGATAGTGGATACAGTATATACAACTTTGTATTCACAAGTCTATAGTCTATTATAATTTAGTCATTATTATTATTATATCATGAAGGAATTATATAGTTAGTTTTTCGAAATATATTATACCTAGTGAATAATGGCAATACTATGACTGTGTAAAAAATCTACTCAACTTGATCATGCCATGACCTATTCCTCTCTGATTATTTCTCAAACGTTACCCAACTCCTCCGTCAGTTGTGGCAAGCAGATTGGACGTCCATGACAAATAACAATCTACACTTCACTAAACCCCTGTTTAGTTCCCTGACAATGTTCTTTCCATCATAATAGAAGATAGGGGACTGCCTTGGTTCGCCTGATACTCGGCCACACTACGATCATACATGGCATTTTGATATCAGGGGATGTTCCCACGCGTTGCCCTTGTTGCCAGATTCCAGCCACAGTCCAACATCTTTTGATAGACTGTTATTATTATTGACAAAGACACACCAAGTGTTGACTCTATTTGGAGATCTATTCAGTTGGGAAGGACTGTGAAGAGCGGTTGTGAGAGTTAAAACTTGTCACGTCCATGTAAATAATAAATGATTGTTTTCCATCAGGTGAGTATAATTGCCCATTAAAATTTCACTGCATTGTGAGTATCTCTCCTCAAACTAAAATGTCTTTACACAGTGACTTCACGATGCCAGAGAGAGAGAGAGTAAGTTTCAGGTAGAGGGAGAGAGGTGTAGTGGGATGTGGATGGAGGGAGGGGGTAGTGGGAGGTGGAGGGAGGGAGGGGGTAGTGGGAGGTAGAGGGAGGGAGGGGGTAGTGGGAGGTTGGAGGGAGGGAGGGATAGAGGCCTGTAGGGTTTGGCGGGTCAATATGGGCAGCTTATAATATTACCCAGGGAGAGAAAGAAAATCAAATCAATGTAGTCTGTACATCTTGATTTTAGGAAGATTCCTATCGACTAACAAGATGTGCATTTTTAGGCAGCATGTTACAACATGCGAACTAGTAACTAAGTATTCTATTTAAAATAAGGTATAATTCGCTGATATATTATGTGCATACTGATAACCAGGACCTTTTTCTCAAACTAATAGTAGATTTCTAACATCCTTCTTTAATCCTTAGCACTATTGTGACACTTGTCGTTTTAATCATTTTACTCTCTTAATTAGTGTATTTCCTTTCTCACTACAATAATTGTTTTGTATTATATATATATATATATATATATATATATACCCGGTATATATATACCGTATATATATATTTTTGTTTTTTCGTGTTTAATCTTTGTGCGTATTTTTAAACACTACTTTTATTTTACTTTATTTTTCTATTTTCTTTTGCACCCACTGTCTTGTAATATAGCCTGATCTTCTGTAGCCTTGCATCATACTAGGTGAGTTAACACCTTACGAGCGGCCTATGCGGTTTATTTATATGTACCGCCCAGCGGGGTGTTTTTAGCCAAAATAGGGCTGTTTACGTGATCATTTTCATGCCTAACTAAGACCCAGAACGTAAAACAAGTACCTATCCCTGAAAGGGCATAAACAGAGCTTTCGAATGACACCATAACGATCCTTTTATGATGGCTAGTTTTCTTGCAATAACCGTGCAACGCGAGTGCAAAAAGCATGTAATTAGCCACTTTCCCGATACAATTCCTTATATAGCGAGTGAGAGAGGGAGGAGGGAGCTGGGATTCGTGTCAGTATGTTCGCCGCGGTGGTCTGGAGCAGTCATACGCTCGCTACTCTCCTGCCACCACTTGTCTCTCTCTCTCAGCAACATTACGTGCTGAAATTGCCACTCGAGTTATGTCGAGCGCCGCCACATAGTCCAGCTTTATTTAACTCGACATATGTGGTGAGCCGCTAATTAAGGGTTAAATAACTTATCTTACTCTTTCTATCTCTAACGCTACTCATAGGATGTTTACATTTTCACCTTTATCGGGCAGAGGCTCGTCCCTTAGGAAGAAATGATAGATAGACTCAGTATTAGGGAATAGGTAGGAAATTATGATAATAAGACAAGATGATATTAACTCGGTCCCAGTCAAGGAATAATCCTGATGACAGACAAAACGCAGTGAGAGATGCAGTACAAATGAACCGTGAAACAGACAATGAAGTTAATGGAGATGTACAAGCAAACCCTGTTAGAGAAAATGCAGAAAATAACAACCAACAACTGCAGCCCGCAGAAGAAAACGCAGGCATCAATAATTCGCAAGACAACAGAGGTGTGGAACAAAATAATGAAAATAGTGTAGGCCTAAACGAAGATAATGAGAGAGAAATAATCGAAAATCGTGAACAGAACGAACGACCTCGTAACGTAAACATGAATGGTGGAGAATGGATGGGACATTCTGGTGACGGACTCACAACATTAGTGAATGAAATCTATACAGAAGTGATACAATGGCAACATAATAAGTTTGAACTACCGATTTGTGAAGCCGCAAAAGACATGCTGGGGGAACTCAGATGTATGATCCTAAAGTATGTTCAGGATGCCCCTTTGGCGCACGTGGCAATCAAGATAGCTTCTTTCATTCCTCAGTTGTTCCTTCAAAGAAAAAGACCAAAGGGAAAACTGAATGAGAACATTAAAGCGCTGAAACAGAGAATGGAGTGGTGGAAAAATGGGGAGTTAGACAAAATTCTTAGCCAAGTACGAGCAATCCAGCAAAGACTGAAAACAAAACAACGAAGAAAGAGGAAGCCAGATGATATGGCACGATCAGTGGGAAATAGCATGAGGATTGGTAAAGTGGCACAGGCAGTCAGAATGGTCACTGGGGAAGCCTCAAGTGGGGTGCACGAAGTGAATCGACGCATCTTGGACCAGCTGAAGGAGAAACACCCAGAAGCAAAACCAGCAAGTGATGAGGCCAAACTAGACGGGGAATATGTTCCTCCAGACCCGGTGATATATGAGAATATAACTGGAGACCTCATATGGAGAAAGGCGCTGAAAACACAGGGAGGAACAGGTCCATCAGGAGTAGATGCTAAGACTTGGAGGATCTTCCTAAGTCAAAACAAGTTTGGTTCAGCCGCGGGTGACCTTTGTGAAGCAATAGCAATGCTGGCAAAGAAACTTGCATCATCACCATGCGTGAACATAGAAGCTCTGACAGCATGTCGCCTGATACCTTTAAATAAGAATCCAGGAGTTAGACCAGTAGGCGTTGGGGAAGTTCTTAGAAGGATTATAGGAAAAGCAATCATGTCTGTATTTGGAAAAGATGTACAAAGAGCAGTGGGCAACTTACAAGTATGTGCATGACAGCAAGCCGGAGGAGAAGCAGCAATACATGCAATGGGGAAGGTGTATCATGAGGAAGATTGTGAAGCGGTACTGCTAGTGGATGCAACAAATGCCTTTAACACCATTAATAGGGAGGCAGCTATTCACAACATCAAGATCAAATGCCCGAGCATCGCAAAGTACATAGAAAATACTTATAAGGAGCCAGCTAACCTGTATATAGTTGGAAGCACAAAGAAGGAAGAAATTAAAATTCTCAAATCAAATGAAGGAACAACGCAAGGAGATCCAGTGGCAATGGCAATGTACGCACTGGCACTATCAATTCTGCAGCAGAAAATAAAACATGAGGTAACCCGAGTGAAACAAGTGGCGTATGCAGATGACCTCACAGGTGCAGGAAAAATAGGGGATCTCAAAGAATGGTGGCGGAGAGTACAATCGGTAGGCGAAGTCATTGGGTACCATCCGAATGCTAGTAAATCTGTACTAATAGTGAAAGAAAACAAGTATGAAGAAGCGGTGCGGACTTTTGATGGGACAGGAGTGAAGATTACAAAGGAGGGTCAACGCCATTTGGGAGCAGTAATAGGCACAGAAGACTGCAAGAGAGACTATGTGCGAAAAAAGGTAGCAGAGTGGGTAAAGGAAGTGAAAACCCTGGCAGACATTGCGAAATCTGAACCACATGCTGCATATACTGCCTTCACATATGGTGTTAAGCACAGATGGACCTTTCTTATGAGAACAGTGCCTGGCATTAGACAGATGCTCCAACCGCTTGAAGAAGCAATCAGAGGAACATTCATACCGGCCCTAACAGAGATGGAAGGCGTCACGCAAGAGCTAAGAGATCTATTAGCTCTTCCGCCAAGGTTCGGAGGTATGGGGATCATAAACCCAGTGGAGGCGGCACTACATGAGAACCAAAATTCCCTTAAACTTACTACGTCTCTGACAGAAAAAATACGGGAGCAAAATGAAAATGATGAGGTGGACGAAGAGGAACAACGAAATGCAAGACAGGAAATTACAAAGAGCAGAGAAGAGAGACAGAAACATTGCCTAGAACAAATTAAGACCAGATGTAGGGAAGAACTGAAAATGAGAGTTGAGATGGCACAAGACACGGGGGGCTTCAAATTGGCTCACATCATTACCAATAAAGGAGAAAGGCTTCAGCTTAAATAAACAAGAATTCAATGATGCCGTAGCCTTGAGGTATGGGTGGCCAGTTTCGAACCTGCCGCTGAAATGTGCATGTGGTGAAATAAACAACTCAGACCACTGTATGACTTGTAAGAAAGGAGGATTCATCTGTATCCGGCATGATGAAGTACGAGACATCACTGCACAAATGCTGGACGAGGTGTGCCATGATGTCAGAATCGAACCGGAACTTCTGCCTATGCACGGACAGCGCTTGGCCCACAATAATGCAAATACTTCAAATGAAGCAAGAGTGGACGTAAGTGCTCGAGGTTTTTGGACGAGGGGACAACAGGCTTTTTTCGACATCAGAATCTTCAACCCAAGAGCACAAACATATCGTGAGCGAGGACACAAGGCGGCATACTTGAGAAACGAAAGTGAGAAAAAATGCGCTTATGAAGAAAGAATTTTGAACAGGGATCAAGGAAGCTTTACTCCTCTGTTCTTCTCATCGTCGGGAGGTATGGGACCTTCTGCAAGTGTCTTCTATGCCAGATTAGCTGAACAAATATCGGAGAAAAAGCGCCAGCATAGAAGCCAAGTCATAACTTGGATGAGATGCCGGCTCTCTTTCTCTCTTCTCAGGTCTGCACTCCTATGTCTCAGGGGTACAAGGTCCTCCCCGCTACAGAGGACAAGAGTGAGAGACTTGGACTTTGAAATGGTTGTGGCGGAGGGACGAATTGGGGAACAACTAGGTTGATTATAGGGAGGTACTGGTACAATAAGATAAACTACAATGTAACTAGAATAAGATAGATTGTACACCACTTTGTAACTGTCACCTTAATAAAAAAAAAAAAAAAAAAAAAAAAAAAAAAAAAAAAAAAAAGGAAACATGCTTACATTACTATGTTACAACAAGATACAAATAATAGGGACACATTTTGTATTGGTAATGAACTGGACAATGGACATATTACCCCGTATAGTGGAAGGATATTTTCGATTTTATATAAACGGAAAGTTAAAAACAGAAATATTTTATAAATAAAAGTATTATTTTGTAAGTCAATAATCTTAACATGGTAGAAAATACAGCCTACTATCATTCAGATTAATTAACTGGTAAAGAAAGGATGCTTGACCTGCTAAGCAAAGACATAACTAGAACGGTACTCGGAAAATAAGGCACCGGAAAAAACGGCACAGGAAAACAAGGCACTGGAAAAATAATGTCGCAAAATACGGACTAGGAATAAATGGCACATAAAACAAAATGTTGTATTAAAAAGTAATAGATCAATAAAATGTGTTTCGATGCAATATTGCATTATGCAATTATATATATCTGGTAGTGTACTCACCATAGGTTAGGTTAGGTTAGCTTAGATTAGAACTTAAGAAACCGGAATTCAGCATAAGGCCGACCGGCCCACACAAGGCAGATCCCATTCACACCCAACCCATCTCATTCATATGACTATCAAGTTTGCACTTGAAATTTTCTACCGTTTCGGAGCTAACCACACACTTCCACAACTCTGTTCCCAAACCATTGCTTACCTATACATTTTCTAAAGCAAAACTTATCCAATTTGAAGCCATTTAAACAGGTTATCTCGCCGTTATTAAGCCTTAATATCTGATTTCTATCTCCCTTATTGACACTTTTCATCCACTTAAACACCTATATCATATCTCCTACACATCTTCATATTTCTAATGAATGCAAGCCAAGGGTTATCAGCCTCTCATATGATAAATGTCTAACAATGTGGATCATTTTCGTCATTCTTCGCTGGACTACCTCCAGAGAGTCAATATCCATTCTATAATAAGGACACCAACACTGAACAGCATAGTCCAAGTGAGGTGTCACATTAGGTCAGGTTAGGTTAAATAGAAATGTAGTGTAATTAAAGCAAAAAAACAAATATATTAAAATTATATAATTCTTGAATAATAAATAATCTAGGAATAAATCCTGGATAATAAAGTTGCCATTAAACATGATTGCTTTTCATAATATGCCATTTGCTCATACCCCGAGGAATATGCCATTTTTCCTGAGCCTTTTTTTCCCAGTGCCCTTATTTCCGTGTTTTTTTTTCCTGTGCCTTTTTTTTCCCGGTGCTTTTTTCCCCCTACATTCAACTAGAACACCTAACGCAAATAATTGTGTCAAGGAGTTGTCGAGGGCACTGGATTTAATGTGGAGGAGATGGCTTATGAAATTTTGCATACAATAGTTATTATGAACAGTTATTCAATATTATCAAATACTGACGAGGCCTGACGATTATCAAACCGCTAAACAATTAGAGGTATGTTGTATATATATATATATATATATATATATGATTGACAAAAATAGGTTTGTTTATTCTACTCATACAACTAGCTTAACTACCTTATTACAGTCTGGGAAGCTGTTTAAACTTTTCGGTAATCCCTAAACCAATCTAATGCCATATTTTAACTACGATATGTTATTATACATCATTATAAAGTATCTATGGAAGAGAAGGGTTTAATAAGACCTAGTTTGACCTACAGTATGCATCATTGGATGTTTACGTTACCTACCTACGCCCTGAAGTACTAAAAGAGCTATAGTTATTTTCTCCTTGCTTAGGACTGTTTCATAAACTTTCACTCTCCTCCATAAGGATATGAGATATAGACGGTATGGGAATAACATAATTATGGATTATATGTATTACACTACGATCAAACTTTGTTGAAGGAGGTATGAAATAGTGAAACATATTAACAATTTCACGCATATGACGCGATTTTGAGCCTATTGGAGATACTTTAAAGCCTTTATTACCATCAGGGGTATTTAGAAACCTTTAGTTTAGTTACTTCAACCTCTGCCCTTGTCTTTGAGTTAGCTGTGGGCAGAAAACTAATTTTGGAGAGGTAATTATAAGAGTGAGAGAACTCTATTTCTTATTGCTAATCTGGCAACCTCTGCGTCATAAATGCGTGAAAGGGATAACGTTTGTAGTGGTATTTTTTAAATAATAAAAAAGTCGCCAGGATGATCGAAGGGTGGTGTGATACAGACCAAGGTTGGGTGGAGGGATCTCCAACATAATTTACTGTATGGAATGATGGAAATAAATATATCGCAATATTGCTCTAATTCAGCATATATTGTATATAAATATTCTAATAGGTAATCCTTTAATTGTTTCCTTCTATTATTTCTCGACATTATATTGATATCATATATTTTGTGTTTTAATTAATGTTATATTACATCAGTTCTCATTCCTATGAACAATACCAAATTCAGTTACATTATTTGTGTTGCATTGTTAGTATGCTAATCTCAATGTTATATACATATTATTGGCGCTAGCAATACCTATATTTAACGACCTTTACTATAAACACCCAATATTGGTTATATTACTTGCATGAGTATTCTACTGTATATTGGGATATCACGCTACAGTATAATTATTACCTATACAGGAAAATGACACACACCAATTTTAACTCTAAAATGTGTGACTGTTACATCCGTCATGGATAACCAGTGCATTTTAACTCTAAAATGTGTGACTGTTACATCCGTCATGGATAACCAGTGCATTTTAACTCTAAAATGTGTGACTGTTACATCCGTCATGGATAACCAGTGCATTTTAACTCTAAAATGTGTGACTGTTACATCCGTCATGGATAACCAGTGCATTTTAACTCTAAAATGTGTGACTGTTACATCCGTCATGGATAACCAGTGCATTTTAACTCTAAAATGTGTGACTGTTACATCCGTCATGGATAACCAGCGCATTTTCGCTTCCTTTTAGCATTTATGTTCCATACATTCAAATAAGGAAGTAGTGTGTGTGTGTGTGTGTGTGTTCTAGTTGGCATGGTCGTAATCCACCAAGAAACAGAATGTTTCTCGCTTTCTTTTGGCGCTACCTGGACGTGTCGAACAGAGCCATCTATGGAGAGCCAAAAATATCATATCTCGGATTGCTTCGAATACTGCCGTCAGAGGGCACTAATGGATGGCTGAAGTTCCATACCACAACTTTAGTCCCAGAATGTACATGCTCTCAGCCTATGCCCGAGAGGGAGTAGTTGGAATATAGAACACTAAAACAAATATTAAACATTGAATATAAAGGAAGACAAGCAACTGCAGACCTAATAATCCTTACTAGAATATATTGTTTTCTTCATCTATGTGTATGAATGAATGATGTTGAAAAAGTGATAGAGAGCCAAATTCAAGGTCCATTCGAGTCAAGAAGTATGGGCACATGGAGCTTGAAGCAGCTTAAATCATAGGATGAGGGAAAGACAGATTGAGGGAGAGAGTGCCAGAGTTTACTTGTTGAGTAGAAGAACATCGGTTCACTCTTATATTAGAGAGTTGGACAGAATACAATAGTTATGCCTGTAATACCTGGTATTTCCCATCTACATTCGTGTATTCAGTTAGACCAATTACATTTATTGAAAGAGGTAGTCAACCTACTTAATAATCTATTTATTTATATATTTCGTTCATTTCGTTTATGTTTTTGCAACACAATTAGAGAAACTAAATGTCAATATCAATGTATTATATAATGCTTTCCATACATCGGAAAATGTATTAATATCCTAGATGGTATTAGGTGTGTTAAATGGCCATATATGATTGAAAAGAGGCAGTGATAATATGTGCATATACTAGTGTGCAATTATATTTAGATTTGTTTTAAGTGTGTAATTTGAAATGTATATACAAAAATAACATGAACACATCAATGACATACTAAGTATTGTCATGACCAACTCCTATGGCAGACACAATGCTATAACTGTAAATCTTTAGCACAGTACTTCAACATATAATCATGAGAGAGAGAGAGAGAGAGAGAGAGAGAGAGAGAGAGAGAGAGAGAGAGAGAGAGAGAGAGAGAGAGAGAGAGAGAGAGAGAGAGAGAGAGAGAGAGAGAGAGAGGTGACTAAATAAGAGCTCGCAAAAATAGTAAAGAAGAAGAAACAGCGTGAGGACTGAATAAACAAGGAGAATATAAAGAAGTGGAATACAGAGAGTTGCGAAGAGGGACATGGAAAAGAGGGAGAGGAGGGAAGGATTAAGAAAGCAGGGGAAGACAGATAGCTGGTACAAAATATAACTGCAAACATGGACAGGGGAAACTGAGAGACATATAAAATAGAGGAACATTTTAGTATTAGTTTTTTTTTTTTAACACAAATGACAAAAACAATTATTGTGAGGAGAAACGGATACATTAGCAGAATAATGAATTAAATACAGTAATGAAATTTCATTCACATACAAAGTTAAAATAAACATGTTGAACCTAGATATAACATGGACAAGAAATCACTGAATATTTGTATATGGGAGGTGGGGGATGCAACATATGTTGCAGAAGGAAATGTAATAGGAATGTAATGGAAACTTATTTTACAGGAATATAGCTAAAGCACAACACAGGGTAGTAGCAGAAGTAGGGAAGTAAAGCCGTTTCGGAGGTCGGGAAAATTATGTAATTATTCGGACTCCGAATACTCTACCAGGCTCTTGGAAGCGGGTAATTGTTTTGTTCTTACACAAATGACGTACCAGGATATCCCAAATTATGCATCACAATGATCCAAAAACAAGATTGTGATTTATAACTACTATCCCATTCATTAAATCTATATTTCCGCACACTTGCACGGTATTTTTGTCCTAGTATCGTGTCGTGCTTTTTTTCACTGTTTTGTTTTTTCGTAAGATAAAAGGAAAAGAGGAATGGATAAAAAGGTCCATGTGCTTAAAGTAATCCTCCATTCTTAAAATGTCTCAAATGCTATCATTGTTTCTTAGTTTGGCTTCATGATGACACAGGGAGGGAATCAGACCTACCCATTCCTAAATTATATGGAATGTTCATAATATCTTTAGGAGAGTTTGGATTGAAACTCTGATCTGAGTTGGAGATAAAGGACATGAACGTATTCAAGAAATCCAACAATTACTCGGGCAACATTTTCTCCATTTACAGTATAATGGTGCATTTTTGCTTGGATTGGGTTAGTGGGTAATGATGATGACGGTATGACTATGGGTATTGTAAAACTATAGGATATCTCGTGAATGGAGAACGAAGTAAGGTATATATATTTGATCTGCATTATATTTGTTATGTGGGTCAATAATATTTGCCCTAGTAAGTCAGTTCTCTCTTTTCACTCTAGGAAAGCATTTGAGAACTATAACACTCAGCAGGAACACAGCTGACTCCAGATATGCAATTATAAATCACCTAAACCTCTACCAATGATACAGAATACACGGTTGGGTTTCACAAGTTTTTATTTCACTTTATATCAGGGCACTGGCATGGATAATAAATGGGTAATTGGTTGAGTCGTTTTTTTATGGAAATACTCTCTAACCTACTTCAAGAATGAATAATATTATTCTTAAAGCATTGAAGATATACAAATCAGTTTATAATAATAATTGATAATTCACAATTTAATAAACATATGATGAATATATAAATATAGCATAAATGCTAACAGAGCGGTTAGTCTCAAAGAATAGCTGATATCCCGAGGTCAAGGTTAACGCGAGGTAGAACGCGACTCGGGGTAAGGTCAATAATACTGAGGTCACAACGTCTCAGTAAAGTAGAATTATTATGTTCCTTCCAACAACCAACTATACTCCTAAAATCGATTAATGAAATTTTACAAACACATGTGGCAGTCCGTGGACTCAAATCCAGGATGCTCACACCGAAAATCAACACCTTATGCATCGCACCACGAAGACAGTTAAAGAATGGTGGACACTGCCTACGATTTATTATGCAACTTCGAATCCTGCATATCAATCTAAGCATGTACACACATCCCAACTGCAACTCACGTAGGCTATGCATATGTGAATGGAAAGAGCAATATATAAATTAAGAATATCAGCTGAATGGCGAAGGGACTGGAGTTCTCGCAGAGAGGCTCCAGTCCTGGCAATATCATTGGCTACAGTGTGCTGGCTTGATAATCCAATAGGGTTAATAGCCTCTGAAGTCTTATTTTAACTAAGCTGAATGGCAAATAACGAATGAGTTATAAATAAAGAGAGAGGTTTTAATTATCTACTAACATATACAGTTAGATTGAATAATAGTAGTTCAGGGAACCGAGTAAATAAATATTAGTCTTGTGGAAAAGACGGAGCCCTCGACATTGAAATATTAACACGATGTGGGCAAATTAGAATTACTATGAATTCAAGATAAATGTTTAAACTGGTTGTGAAGCCAGGAAACATAAATACAAATGAGTCTAACTAAGAGACACGTTCGATAAAACTCTCTGTGAACATTTATACACGATTTACGCACCCTGATAATCCTATTAACTTAGTATCAGATCTGTCAGGGGTGTTCACAATATTTACGTGTAGTGTGCGTACTACTGTGCGGTAATAGGGCCGAATGGATAATTATACTGTATATATAAACTTAGTGGCAATACATGAATATATATTATGCAGTATATATATAAATCAATCCCAGGATAGCGTTTGTATGTACTCTCGACACGAGTAACAAAAGGACTAAGGTGAGAATTAAAAATATCAGGTATTTACGTTAACTTGAACACATAACATATCCTACACAACCTTTGCAATAATCACGAAACAGTAAGTAAACAAGAGGCACTTAATTTGAGTCGGAGTATATTAGAGAGTAGCCTTGTAGAGATCTGACACACGTGGGGGCGACAGAGTGCGTGGTCCGTCTTGGCCTGGTTGCCAAGGGGGGAGGCCTGGGAATACCCTCGAACAGGTAGCAATAGCGTAGGTCACTTCTGGTACAGCCTACACACACACTCTCTCGTCCAGACACCGTCGCTGCTTGAAGGGCACGATGTAAGAGGATTTTGGCTACTCTACGGATGGTGCTATCCGGCCGAGTTGTTCACGTTTACTGCCCCACAGGTTACTCATGGGACAAAGTGCCTCGACTTGCCTAACTTTACCCTATTTTCGGCCAGGTAGTATTTGATTTTACGGAGAGTGACAGGTCGGGTGTTTCTTGAACATGAGATGCATGGGAAATATCGTTTCTGATTTATTGCGTGGTTGTCTAAATCCTTAAAAATACAATGCATACATGTTTATGTGGGGAATGGTATGTTTTATTTATTAATAATAAAAGTAAATAGCTTAAAGCCTACGTGTACATAGGATAAATTATTTACAGTATTAGAGGTCTGTTTGTCCTCTTGTTTAGCTGGATTGCAAACATTGTCTCGCCTAGCGGTGGTAGTGATGAATGGAACCACCAGGGTAACTGGAGAGGAATGAAGGAGGTTGATGTCTCATTTGCATAAAATCTTCCTCCTCGTAGTCTAGGTCCGGGCCAGGTGTAGGCGGCCATTGTTTACCTGGCGCCTGAGGGCACATATCAACAAACTGTGGCGGATGTCTTACCATACGTATGTTAAGCGTATTGGACGCCGAGCGTTTTTCCTGGAGCTGTGATACAGGTGACTGAGGTATGTTGTTGCTGTTGTCCAGGGGAGACTGTTTCCGGTCTCTCTTCCGGCTTCTTATGGATGCAATTCTATACGTGGAAGTTGTTGGTCCTTCGGTTGATGGGAATAGGTTTGTGGTCTTCTTTGGTATTATATTTTCCAGCCCTGTCATCTCAATATTTGTTTATCTTTATCTTCGGCAATGTTGATAAACACACGGATGCACAGCAAATATGAATCCATAGACAAACGATGAAATTAATATATAAGTATTATTAAGTAACATCCCGTTCTTAACATTAATCATCAATTGCAAACCCTAATGCACTTGAATAAACTAATGAAAGCATATCTAACATACAATTGCACGAAAGGTATTGTTTTTTTGTTTTTTTTTTGTTTTAAAGGACAAATGCAAGTAAAATGATCTGACATTTGATCAGTAAAATATGGAATTAATTAAGCAATTTAATAAAATACAAACCATGAAGGCCCCCGGGGATGTAGATGAGGGGAAACACAAGGAAGTGAAGAAAGGCATGAACATACAATACCTGATAATAAGAATGAAGATGACTAATAAAACTTGCAAGGGTAAGCTACAGGACTCACTTTATAGAAACAACATTTAAAAAGAGGACGAGGGTCAAGAGAATAAATCTGTAAACAGAATGATGGAACTGCAAAAACTGATGACGAAAAGGTAAAAAGAAGTGGAAGAAATGAAAGCTTGATGACAAAAAAAGGAAGGAACGGCTAAAATAATGGAGACATGAAAGAAGAAAACGGATTAGATAAAATAAGAGGAAACAAATGTAAGCTGCGGAATAGAAAGAGGAAGACTAATGTAAGAAGAGGATAGGCAGACGAAGAAATAAAAAGGTAATAACCCTGTAATAATACCAAGAAACAAGAACAAGCGTTGCAAATCAAACACCACCTCCGTTGCCCTCCATCACCACCCATTCCACTCTAAACCTACTGTAGCTCGTTACTCCCTCCCTTAACCCCTTCTGCACCGGCGACGTCTTTTCAATTTTATTCTAACCACTATTAGACGATTTTATCCAGTTTAACAAGGACCTCCAGCAATGATCTGGCTTCGAACTATCTCATTTAACCCTTTTTCATACCACACATCCTTCTGAAACTGCACAAAATCGTCTAATTATAGCTAGAATTATATACAAAAGACGTCGCCGATACGGAACGTGAGATGGGCCGTTTTTCTGGCCTCCCCTTCTCCCTTATGATTGGTCCCATTAGATTTCAGATGTTTAGTAGTTCGACTCATTAGTTTGGCGATCTTAAGAACATAAGAACATAAGAAAATGGGAGTCTGCAAAAAGCCGATCGGCCCATACAAGGCAGATCCCTGTCACACCCAACCCCAATTACAAGGCCCAATTATAGGCCCAACTCACTAATACCTTGAGTACTGCCCCCACCAAAATGGTCAGGGATTAACACAAGATTACGAGTGTCTGCTGAGCGCCGATTGGCCCACACCTGGTAGATCCCCCTCACACCCAACCCATCTCGTCCATATGCCTATCTAATTTTATCTTAAAGCTCCCTATCGTTCTTGATCCCACTATATCACTTGGTAGCCTATTCCACCCATCTACAACTCTGTTACCAAACCAATATTTGCCTATATCTTTTTTGAAACGAAATTTATCTAATTTGAAACCATTTGTACGAGTTCTTTCGCTATCACTGAGCTTTAGTACATTTTTCATGTCCCCTTTATTAATCCCAATAACCCACTTGAATACCTCTATCATATCCCCTCTAACTCTGCGTCTCTCTAACGAATGTAAGCCTAATTTCTTCAACCTTTCTTTATACGGAAGATATCTAATATTATGGATAATTTTTGTCATTCTACGTTGTACTCTCTCCAATGAATCTATGTCCATTCTGTAATTAGGACACCAAAATTGAACAGCATAATCCATATGGGGTCTCACTAATGACAAGTAAAGTTTTAAGATAACATCAGCAGTTCTGTTACTCACACTCCTCGATATGAACCCGAGAATCCTGTTTGCCTTGTTACGAACGCTTATACATTGTTTTCTAGGCTTCAAATCATTGCTAACAAACACACCTAGATCTTTCTCACAGACTGAGTTTTCTAATTCCATATTAGCTAGTTTATGTTTAACATTTGTATGCATCTTCCCTATCTTTAATACCTTACATTTGTCAATGTTAAACTTCATCTGCCAATTTACTGACCATTCGTGTAAGGTATCTAGATCCCTTTGCAGACACTCAATATCTCTATCCGAATCAATTTTTCTCCCCATTTTGGTATCGTCTGCAAATTTACTTATCCTACTAGTTATACCTAAATCAAGGTCATTTAGGTATATAACAAACAACAGAGGACCTAATACAGATCCCTGGGGGACACCACTTTTGACTGCTCCCCATTCTGACTTCGTACCATTTATGCTGACTCTCTGCTTCCTACCAATTAACCATGACCTAATCCATCCTAACAACGCCCCACCTATTCCATGTGCCTCAACCTTTCTCATCAATCTCTCATGAGGGACTCTGTCGAAAGCTTTACTGAAATCTAAATATATAATATCATATCACTTGTCATTATCTACTGCTTCATATACCTCTGAGAAAAAACTAAGCAAATTAGTAAGGCAAGACCGTCCCTGAGTGAATCCATGCTGAGAAGAATTGATTAAGTTAACTGTTTCTAAGTGGTTTCTCATTTTCCTAGCAATAATTGACTCTAGTAGCTTTCCTATGATTGAAGTGAGACTAATGGGACGGTAATTGGATGCTATTGATTTATCACCTTTTTTGAAGATCGGAACTACATTTGCAAGCTTCCATGCTTCTGGAACTATACCTGTTTCTAATGACTTGTTAAATATAAATGTTAATGGGTAACTTAACTCATCTCTGCATTCTTTTAATACTCTAGCATATACCTCATCATGACCAGGCGATTTCAGAGGTTTCAGTCTGTCAATTTCCTTAAGCACATCATTTCTACTTATAGTAACCGTACTTAACCTGGGCACCTGGGCACTTGGGCCCCTGGCGGGTGCCCAACCCCGAAAAGGGTTGAAATAGGGGAGCTATCCCCCCGCCAAAGGCGGCTTTCTAGGGCCGTTCCTAGCTGATGCTTAGAGGATTGGGTTCTAGTCATGTGGTGATGGGCTGGTCTATCAGAGTGAGAACTGAGCGATCTCTGCCATACCCATAGCTTACTCTGACTGTTCCTTTTACTTACATATTTTCTAGATCTCAAGTGACGGCGTCTCTTGCGTGGATTGACCTCCTAATCTACCAAGATTGGAAGCCAAAGCGTCACATCTTTCCTTTGCCCCTCAAATTTCTCTTCATAATTGATGAGGGGCACAGGGCCCTGGGTGGGGCTTTGGTTTCCCGGGTGTTTCTGCACCCTCCTCAGCTCCCCGCCATGGAGTGGCTTCGGTCACCCAGGCTTTATTGTGGTCGGCAGGGAGGGTTCTGTGGGGGCGCTCGGTTATGGCCTTGGCCTTACTCGGGGCCTTGGGGCTGTTCGGCCAGGCAGCTTGGGGAAACACAACAACAACAACAACAACCTATTTTCTATACTATCGCTATATACCTTACGGACTTCTGGAAACTGTGCCAAATTTTCATTAGTGAAAACGGAAAGAAATTGACTATTTAATGTACTGCACATTTCTAAATCATTTTCTGTCATTTCTCCTATCGAAGTTTTAAGGGGACCAATTACATCTCTAACCTTGGATTTATATATATAGTTGGTAAAAAGCTTTAGGATTATTTTTTGAGTCATTGGCAACCTTTATTTCATTTTGTTTTTTCTTTCCTAATATCCATTTCTACCTGTCGTGATAGATTCTGATAGTAAGCAAGTAGGTGAATTTCGCCTTTCTTAATTTTTCTATATATTCCTCTCTTTTTTCCTAGAAGATCTAATAGTCTATTATTCATCCATTTGGGTTGGTTCTGTGTTGATCTAAATTTTCTTTTGGGGATATATTTATTTTGCGCATTGAATACTGACTTGATAAAATTATCGTATGTATCTACCAAGTTTGAAGTCTCTTCCTGACTTAAGATGACAGGTGCCTGAGAAGGGATACACTCATTTGGACACCTGGATCAACTTAATTTTTTGACCATAGGGTCCGCTAATAGGGCTCTTCTTAACCCCCCATAATTGGCTTTTCTGAAGTCAGGTATTAATGTTGTAAAGTTGTAATGTTGTAATGTTGTAATATCTTAAGACCTTTCACCCCATTGCTTTGCCAATATTAGGACATTTCGTGCCATTTAGGTGTGGGGGTTTTCCTGGCGAGCGGCAGCGAGCCTGTAATTGTAGGAGGAACCTGCCTTTGGCCGGAATTTTTTTCGGCTGAAAAATTATAAATGTTCATATTAGAAGGGGAATCTAATGGATGTTTGTTTTCAAGTTTAATGGAGGTCTAGGGAGGAAACTAGAAAACAATAATTAATAAATGAAGAAATCGACCAAATAGTGATCCATCCCCCCTTTATTCAGAATATTTGTTTACTCCAACATCAACACCTAGACTGTTTTCTATTGGTTTTGTTCTAATACTCTTGAAATACCCAGAAACCAAGGCAAACAGTCAAATTAGTATTCATTATGCCCATATTATGTCAAATTTTGGTCCTCTGGACACATTTTTTGATGCCCAAAACTTGGTGTGCGAAAACAATGTATTTTTTTCTGAGTCCTAAATATATATATTTTTTTTTTTTTTTTTTTTTTTTCTATATTCCAACTTACTTCCTCTCGGGCATAGGCTGAAAGCCTTAACATTCACCTCTTTACAATGAACAGTGAAGCCCGTGAGGTCTTGTTCCAGTCTAGGGAGTGAGACATGTGAAGCACGTAGAGTACAACGAGCACCTACCATCTTGCCTTCACATGAAGCACGGTGCTCACTCATGGCCCGAAACGACCCCATCTCTGAAGCTACCTCGTTCCCGTGCTTCACTGTCTCACCCCCTACACTCGGACTCTCACACTTACACACACACAACGCCACCTGTTGAGCAGATAATTCACCAGGCATTGCACCCCTATAGCATATTTTGAATATGGGAATATTCATACAGTGCTATTTAATCAGGGAACAATGAGGGTATTTTATTGACGTTTCGGTGGGCTTGTGGTTATGCACTGATACCAGGTACAGCACAAATTCCATCCCAATAATATCTTCCCATTGATACATCGGGATTTGAACCCGGGACCTTTGGATTACCAGGCCAGTGGCAAGACCACTCCACCACACCTCCCATATATCTTTTGTTTGGCGTAAATTGTAAATAATGTATATTCCCTATTCATGTAATTATAGTTATGTTACTCCCTCATCAATATAGTATATTTACAAACCAATATTTAAACTTTTCTATATACACTGTTGTATCTTCTTCTTAATAGAAGTCACAGAGGGTGTGGAAGCCTATTCGGCGAAGCTGGGAGTCACACTTATGCCTCAAACTAGACAGATGACCTCAGCTCTGAAGTGGACACTGTATGTTAGAAGTGACGCCTAATTTAGGTATGTATCAGCCAAAAGTCTGTACACTAGTTGTGAATTTGGTTTTGAAGAATTCCCATTTTGACCGGATCAACAAATTCGTGAAGTTAGAACATAAGAACATAAGAAAATGGGAGTCTGCAGAAAGCCGATTGGCCTAAGCAAGGCAGATCCCTGTCCCACACAACCCCAATTACAAAGCCCAATTATAGGCTCAACACTCTAATACCCTGAGGATCATCTTACTAAAACGGTTAGAGATTAACGCAGGATTACGGGGGTCTGCAGAGCGCTGATTGGCCCAACCCTGCTGATCCCCCTTCACACCCAACCCTTCTCGTCCATATGCTAATCCAATTTTATCTTAAAGCTCCCTATCGTTTTTAATCCCACTATAGCACTTGGTAGTCCATTCCACCCATCTACAACTCTGTTACCAAACCAATATTTGCCTATATCTTTTCTGAAACGAAATTTATCTAATTTGAAACCATTGGTACGAGTTCTTTCGCTATCACTGAACTTTAGTACTTTTGTCATGTCCCATTTGTTAATCCCACTAACCCACTTGAACACCTCTATCATATCCCCTCTAACTCTGCGTCTCTCTAACGAATGTAAGCCTAATTTCTTCAACCTTTCTTTATACGGAAGATATCTATTATTATGGATAATTTTTGTCATTCTACATTGTACTCTCTCCAATGAATCTATGACCATTATGTAATAAGGACACCAAAATTGAACAGCATAATCCATATGGGGTCTCACTAATGACAAGTAAAGTTTTAAGATAACATCAGCAGTTTTGTTACTCACACTCCTAGAGATGAACCCGAGAATCCTGTTTGCATTGTTTCGAACGCTTATACACTGTTGTCTAGGCTTCAAATCATTGCTAACAAACACACCTAGATCTTTCTCACAATTCGAGTTTTCTAATTCCACATTAGGTAGTTTATATTTAACATTTGTATGCATCTTCCCTATCTTTAATACCTTGCATTTGTCAATGTTAAACTTCATCTGCCAATTTATTGACCATTCGTGTAAGGTATCTAGATCCCTTTGGAGGCACTCTATATCTCTATCTGAATCAATTGTTCTCCCCATTTTGGTATCGTCTGCAAATGTACTTATCGTACTAGTTATACCTAAATCAAGGTCATTTATGTATATAACAAACATCAGAGGACCTAATACAGATCCCTGGGGGACACCACTTTTGACTGCTCCCCATTCTGACTTCGTGCCATTTATGCTGACTCTCTGCTTCCTACCAATTAGCCATGACCTAATCCATCCCAACAACGCCCCACCTATTCCATGCGCCTCAACCTTTCTCATCAATCTCTCATGGGGGACTCTGTCGAAAGCTTTACTGAAATCTAAATAAATTATATCGTATGACTTGTCATTATCTACTGCTTCATATACCTCTGAGAAAAAACTAAGCAAATTAGTAAGGCAAGAACGTCCCTGAGTGAATCCATGCTGAGAAGAATTTATTAAATTTAATGTAGAAACCACTTAGAAGTGGTTTCTAATTTTACTAGCAATAATTGACTCTAGTAGCTTTCCTATGATTGATGTAAGACTAATGGGACGGTAATTGGATGCTATTGATTTGTCACCTTTTTTGAAGATCGGAACTACGTTTGCAAGCTTCCAAGCTTCTGGAACTATACCTGTCTCCAATGACTTGTTAAATAAAAATGTTAATGGGTAACTTAACTCATCCCTACATTATTTTAATACTCTAGCATATACCTCATCAGGACCAGGCGATTTATGAGGTTTCAGTCTGTCAATTTCCTTAAGCACATCATCAGCACCGCTGACGCTGTGCTACCTACCACCACCACCACCCCCACCACCACCACCGCCACCACCACCACCAAGGGAGCTTTTGCCACCATCGGGGTTCTCCAACTGCAGCTGCTGGATCCTCCCGAGGGAAAGGTAAGTCTGTGTCCCGAGAAGGTAAGTCTGTGTCGATTGTGGGCGACTCCATGGTAAGACATTTAGTTAGGGCTACCCGCACTAACTAAAGGTTGTGTGTCTGCCTGGCCATGGAGTTGGGAGGGTTTTAGAGAAGATGGACCACATCTTGGAAGATAGTGGAGATAACCCCAGTATCTGTCTCAGTGCCGGGAGTAACGATGTTGGTAAGGGTAGAAGTGAGGAACTGCTGCAGCAGTATCGGGATGTGTTAGATAAGGTTAGGATGAAGGGAGGGATCCCTGTAGTACATTGCATCGTACCCAGAAGAGGAGTTCCCAAGGAATGGACATCCAGGGCGATTGGTGTCAATTGCCGTTTGGAGAAATATAGCAAAGAAAAAGCAATACCATTCATTGATAACTGGGATAGTTTCTATGGGAGAGATGGGTTGTACGCAAGGGATGGGGTTCATCTTTCACGGTTAGGAGTTTCTACATTAGCTAGTTCTTTAGATAGGGTGGTTGTGGGGTTTTGAACAGAAATATTGAGAGTGTAAATGAGAGGTTAAATGGAACAATTTTAGCGTCAGGCGAAAGCGATAAGGATATTCAGTCTCATGCTAAAAATGATGACTATATTGCAAATGATAGTAGTGATGGTGCAACGGAAGATGGAAATGTCGTTAGAAATAAAGGTAAATTAGGTATAAAGAAAAGAAGTAAATTGAGAGTATATTACACAAACTGTAGGAGTCTATGTAGCAAAATGAACGAACTTAGAGCCCTTGTTAGCAAAGAAAATATAGACATAAGAGCGCTAACTGAAACGTGGATTAATACAGAAACCAGGCATTTATTAGCAGAATTTGATATACCAGGATATAGTTTGTTTAAATATGACCGAACAAGTAAGAGGGGTGGCGGTATAGCAGTGTTTGTCAGGAGTACATTAAAAAGCTGTATTAAATCAGGTATTAGACTAAATAACGATAATGAAAGTGTTTGGGTAGAGGTTAACGAAGGTAGTGAGACCATAGTTATTGGAGTTATGTATAGACCGCCAAATATGAGTAGAAATGACGGAACGTCATTATGGGAGGAAATTAAAATGGCATCAAGGTTTAGCATTGTGTGCATTATGGGGGATTTTAATTTTCCGAATATAGATTGGCAGCATCAAATAGGAGACTCTGATTCTGACGAGTTTATAGAGGTAGTACAAGATAGTTTTTTATTTCAATTCATAGATACGCCGACTAGAGGTAATAATATTCTCGATTTAGTTTTCAGTAACAATGAACATATGGTAAATAATGTAGAGATAGGGGACCACCTAGGAAATAGTGATCACAATTCTGTGTATTTTAATATACAATGGAAAGGTAATACCATAGAGAATACAACATTAATACCTGACTTCAGAAAAGCCAATTATGGGGGGTTAAGAAGAGCCCTATTAGCTGACCCTCTGGTCAAAAAATTAAGTCGATCCAGGTGTCCAAATGAGTTACCCCTTCTCAGGCACCTGTCATCTTAAGTCAGGAAGAGACGTCAACCTTGGTAGATACATACGACAATTTTATCGAGTCAGTATTCAATGCACAAAATAAATACATCCCCAAAAGAAAATTTATATCAACACAGAACCAACCCAAATGGATGAATAATAGACTATTAGATCTTCTACGACAAAAGAGAGGAATATATCAAAAAATTAGGAAAGGCGAAATTCACCTACTTGCTTACTATCAGAATCTATCAAGACAGGTAAAAAAGGATATTAGGAAAGAAAAAAGAAATTATGAAATTAAGGTTGCCAATGACTCAAAAAATAATCCTAAAGTTTTTTACCAACTATATAAATCCAAGGTTAGAGATGTAATTGGTCCCCTTAAAACTTCGATAGGAGAAATGACAGAAAATGATTTAGAAATGTGCAGTACATTAAATAGTCAATTTCTTTCCGTTTTCACTAATGAAAATTTGGCACAGTTTCCAGAAGTCCGTAAGGTATATAGCGATAGTATAGAAAATAGGTTAAGTACGGTTACTATAAGTAGAAATGATGTGCTTAAGGAAATTGACAGACTGAAACCTCATAAATCGCCTGGTCCTGATGAGGTGTATGCTAGAGTATTAAAAGAATGTAGGGATGAGTTAAGTTACCCATTAACATTTTCATTTAACAAGTCATTGGAGACAGGTATAGTTCCAGAAGCTTGGAAGCTTGCAAACGTAGTTCCGATCTTCAAAAAAGGTGACAAATCAATAGCATCCAATTACCATCCCATTAGTCTTACATCAATCATAGGAAAGCTACTAGAGTCAATTATTGCTAGTAAAATTAGAAACCACTTAGATACATTTAATTTAATAAATTCTTCTCAGCATGGATTCACTCAGGGACGTTCTTGCCTTACTAATTTGCTTAGTTTTTTCTCAGAGGTATATGAAGCAGTAGATAATGACAAGTCTCCTGCTACACGCCGACAACGGAAAAAAGCTAAGTTCATTGTCGGTGATTCAATGGTTAGGTACCTTGACGGGGCTACTAACACTCATGTTAGTAAAGTTGTCTGCCTACCTGGAGCCGGAGTCGGGAGGGTGGCAGAGAAGATGGATGGTGTCCTAGAAGTGGGTGGGGAGGACCCCATCATCTTCATCAACGCGGGATCCAATGACATATGGAGATGCAGGACTGAGGAGTTGCTGACCAAGTACCAGGAAATGCTGGAGAGGATCAAGGAGAAGGGTGGATTTCCTGTGGTACACAGTATCCTGCCAAGAAGAGGGGTACGGAAGGAATGGTCCTCCAGGGCTATTGGTGTAAATAGCCGGCTGGGGAAGTATTGCAAGGCAAAGTCAATACCATTCCTAGATAACTGGACCCACTTCTATGGTAAGGATGAACTGTATGCCCAGGATGGAGTACATCTTTCTCGACTAGGAGTTTCGACCTTGGCCAGCTCACTGGACAAGATTGTTGCGGGGTTTCGTTAAAAAAACCTGGGTGTGTAAGTAAAATACTGTCTCCATATGGAGCAGGTACTTCATGTGACAAACCAGTGAGTAAAATAGAAATAATCAGTCAAGATAGTGCGAATATAGTGATGTGTAATAGTAGTATCGATAACACTACACTTGTAACTGATAGTAAAGATGAGATTACTGATAGAGTAGAATTTCCGTCTAGAGCTAGTAGTTCAACAGGAAATAATAAGTTAGCTAAAAACAATAGAAAATTAGTTGCAAATAAAAGTAATAGGTTGAGGGTATATTATACAAATTGTAGGAGTTTATGTAACAAAATGAACGAACTTAGAGCACTCGTTAGCACAGAAAATATAGACATAATAGCGCTAACTGAAACGTGGATTAATACAGAATCTAGGCATTTTTTAGCAGAATTTGATATTCCAGGATACAGTTTGTTTAAATATGACCGAACAAGTAGGAGGGGCGGGGGTATAGCAGTGTTTGTCAGGAGTACATTAAAAATCTGTATTAAATCAGGTATTAGACTAAATAATGATAATGAAAGTGTTTGGGTAGAGGTTAACGAAGGTAGTGAGACAGTTATTGGAGTTATATATAGACCGCCTAATATGAGTAGAAATGGCGGAACATCGTTATGGGAAGAAATTAAAATAGCATCAAGGGTTAGCAATGTGTGCATTATGGGGGATTTTAATTTTCCGAACATTGATTGGCAGCACCAAATAGGCGACTCCGATTCAGTAGAGTTTATTGAGGTAGTACAAGATAGTTTTTTATTTCAATTCATAGAAACGCCGACTAGAGGTATTAATATTCTTGATTTAGTTTTCAGTAACAATGAACATATGATAAATGATGTAGAGATTGGTGACCACCTAGGAAATAGCGATCATAAATCTATTTATTTTAATATACAATGGACAGGGAATGCTAAAGAGAATATGACACTTATCCCAGATTTCAGAAAAGCCGATTATGGTGGGCTAAGAAGTGACTTAAGGGTGGACCCTATTCTTAAGCAATTAAGTCAGGATATGCCAGAGTTAAACTTGCCACCTACATATAACCAGTTTATTGCTTCACTCCACAATGCTCAACATAAATATATCCCTAAAAAAAAATTTAGATCGCCGCAGAACCAACCAAAATGGATGACTAATAAGCTAATAGATTTTATAGGAAAAAAGAAAGGAATATATAGAAAAATAAAGAAAGGCGAAAATCATCTACATATACAGTATACTATCAGACTCTATCAAGACAGGTCAAAAAGGAAATCAGGAAAGCAAAAAGAAATTATGAAATAAGGATAGCCAGTGACTCAAAAAATAACCCTAAAGCTTTTTACCAACTATATAAATCTAAAGTTAGAGATGTAATAGGCCCCCTAAAAACTTCAATAGGAGAAATAACAGAAAATGATCTAGAAATGTGCAGTACATTAAATAGTCAGTTTCTTTCCGTTTTCACTAATGAAAATTTGGCACAGATTCCAGAAGTCAATATGGTATATAGTGATAGTATAGAAAATATGTTAAGTACAGTTAGTATAAGTAGAAATGATGTGCTTAAGGAAATTGACAGACTGAAACCTCAAAAATCGCCTGGTCCTGACGAGGTATATGCTAGAGTATTAAAAGAATGCAGAGATGAGTTAAGTAGCCCATTAGCATTTTATTTAACAAGTCTTTAGAAACAGGTTTAGTTCCAGAAGCTTGGAAGCTTGCAAATGTAGTTCCGATCTTCAAAAAAGGTGATAAATCGATAGCATCCAATTACCGTCCCATTAGTCTCACATCAATCATAGGAAAGTTGCTAGAGTCTATTATTGCTAGGAAAATTAGAAGCCACTTAGTAAAATTTAACTTAATAAATTCTTCTCAGCATGGATTCACTCAGGGACGTTCTTGCCTTACTAATTTGCTTAGCTTTTTCTCAGAGGTATATGAAGCAGTAGATAGTGACAAGTCATATGATAATATTTATTTAGATTTCAGTAAAGCTTTCGACAGAGTCCCTCATGAGAGATTGATGAGAAAGGTTGAGGCACATGGAATAGGAGGATCGTTGTTGGGATGGATTAGGTCATGGCTAATTGGTAGGAAACAGAGAGTCAGCATAAATGGTACCAAGTCAGAGTGGGGAGCAGTCAAAAGTGGTGTCCCCCAGGGATCGGTATTAGGTCCCCTGTTGTTTCTTATATACATAAATGACCTAGATTTAGGTATAACTAGTAGGATAAGTAAATTCGCAGACGATACTAAAATGGGGAGATCAATTGATTCAGATAGCGATATAGAGTGCCTCCAAAGGGATCTAGATACCTTACATGAATGGTCAGTAAATTGGCAGATGAAGTTTAACATTGACAAATGCAAGGTATTAAAGATAGGGAAGATGCATACAAATGTTAAATATAAACTAGCTAATTTAGAATTAGAAAATTCAGACTGTGAGAAAGATCTAGGTGTGTTTGTTAGCAATGATTTGAAGCCTAGAAAACAGTGTATAAGCGTTCGTAATAAGGCAAACAGGATTCTCGGGTTCATCTCTAGGAGTGTGAGTAACAGAACTGCTGATGTTATCTTAAAATTTACTTGTCATTAGTGAGACCCCATATGGATTATGCTGTCCAATTTTGGTGTCCTTATTACAGAATGGACATAGATTCATTGGAGAGAGTACAGCGTAGAATGACAAAAATGATCCATATTATTAGAAATCTTTTGTATGAAGAAAGGTTGAAGAAATTAGGTTTACATTCGTTAGAGAGACGCAGAGTTAGAGGGGATATGATGGAGGTGTTCAAGTGGGTTAGTGGGATTAACAAAGGGGACATGACAAATGTACTAAAGCTCAGTGATAGCGAAAGAACTCGTACCAATGGTTTCAAATTAGATAAATTTCGTTTCAGAAAAGATATAGGCAAATATTGGTTTGGTAACAGAGTTGTAGATGGGTGGAATAGACTACCAAGTGCTATAGTGGGGTCTAAAACGGTAGGGAGCTTTAAGATAAAATTGGATAAGCATATGGACGAGAAGGGTTGGGTGTGAAGGGGGATCAGCCGGGTTGGGCCAATCAGCACTCTGCATACCCCCATAATCCTGCGTTAATCTCTAACCGTTTTGGTAAGATGATCCTCAGGGTATTAGAGTGTTGAGCCTATAATTGGGCTTTGTAATTGAACTGGGGTTGTGTGGGACAGGGATCTGCCTTGCTTAGGCCAATCGGCTTTCTGCAGACTCCCATTTTCTTATGTTCTTATGTAAGTCATATGATTATAATATATTTAGATTTCAGTAAAGCTTTCGACAGAGTCCCCCATGAGAGATTGATGAGAAAGGTTGAGGCGCATGGAATAGGTGGGGCGTTGTTGGGATGGATTAGGTCATGGCTAATTGGTAGGAAGTAGAGAGCCAGCATAAATGGTACGAAGTCAGAATGGGGAGCAGTCAAAAGTGGTGTCCCCCAGGGATCTGTATTAGGTCCTCTGTTGTTTGTTATATACATAAATGACCTTGATTTAGGTATAACTAGTAGGATAAGTAAATTTGCAGACGATACCAAAATGGGGAGAACAATTGATTCAGATAGAGATATTGAGTGTCTGCAAAGGGATCTAGATACCTTACACTAATGGTCAGTAAATTGGCAGATGAAGTTTAACATTGACAAATGCAAGGTATTAAAGATAGGGAAGATGCATACAAATGTTAAACATAAACTAGCTAATATGGAATTAGAAAACTCGAATTGTGAGAAAGAGTGTCCTTATTACAGAATGGACATAGATTCATTGGAGAGAGTACAACGTAGAATGACAAAAATTATCCATAATATTAGAAATCTTCCGTATAAAGAAAGGTTGAAGAAATTAGGCTTACATTCGTTAGAGAGACGCAGAGTTAGAGGGGATATGATAGAGGTGTTCAAGTGGGTTAGTGGGATTAACAAAGGGGACATGACAAATGTACTAAAGCTCAGTGATAGCGAAAAAACTCGTACCAATGGTTTCAAATTAGATAAATTTCGTTTCAGAAAAGATATAGGCAAATTGGTTTGGTAACAGAGTTGTAGATGGGTGGAATGGACTACCAAGTGCTATAGTGGGATTAAAACGATAGGGAGCTTTAAGATAAAATTGGATAAGCATATGGACGAGAAGGGTTGGGTGTGAAGGGGGATCAGCAGGGTTGGGCCAATCAGCGCTCTGCAGACCCCGTAATCCTGTGTTAATCTCTAACCGTTTTGGTAAGATGATCCTCAGGGTATTAGAGTGTTGAGCCTATAATTGGGCTTTGTAATTGGGGTTGTGTGGGACAGGGATCTGCCTTGCTTAGGCCAATCGGCTTTCTGCAGACTCCCATTTTCTTATGTTCTTATGTTCTTATAGTAACCGTACTTAACCTATTTTCTATACTATCGCTATATACCTTACGAGGGAGGGTTCTGTGGGGGCGCTCGGTTATGGCCTTGGCCTTACTCGGGGCCTTGGGGCTGTTCGGCCAGGCAGCTTGGGGAAACACAACAACAACAACAACAACCTATTTTCTATACTATCGCTATATACCTTACGGACTTCTGGAAACTGTGCCAAATTTTCATTAGTGAAAACGGAAAGAAATTGACTATTTAATGTACTGCACATTTCTAAATAATGTTCTGTCATTTCTCCTATCGAAGTTTTAAGGGGACCAATTACATCTCGAACCTTGGATTTATATAGTTGGTAAAAAGCTTTAGGATTATTTTTTGAGTCATTGGCAACCTTAATTTCATAATTTCTTTTTCTTTCCTAATATCCTTTTTTACCTGTCTTGATAGATTCTGATAGTAAGCAAGTAGGTGAATTTCGCCTTTCCTATTTTTTCTATATATTCCTCTCTTTTGTCCTAGAAGATCTAATAGTCTATTATTCATCCATTTGGGTTGGTTCTGTGTTGATCTAAATTTTCTTTGGGGATGAATTTATTTTGTGCATTGAATACTGACTTGATAAAATTATCGTATGTATCTACCAAGGTTGACGTCTCTTCCTGACTTAAGATGACAGGTGCCTGAGAAGGGGTACACTCATTTGGACACCTGGATCGACTTAATTTTTTCACCATAGGGTCAGCTAATAGGGCTCTTCTTAACCCACCATAATTGGCTTTTCTGAAGTCAGGTATTAATGTTGTATTCTCTCTGGTATTACCTATCCATTGTATATTAAAATACACCGAATTGTGGTCACTATTTCCTAGGCGGTCCCCTATCTCTACATTATTTACCATATGTTCATTGTTACTGAAAACTAAATCGAGAATATTATTACCTCTAGTCGGCGTATCTATGAATTGAAATAAAAAACTATCTTGTACTACCTCTATAATCTCAGAATCAAAGTCTCCTATTTGATGCTGCCAATCTATATTCGGAAAATTAAAATCCCCCATAATGCACACAATGCTAAACCTTGATGCCATTTTAATTTCCTCCCATAATGACGTTCCGTCATTTCTACTCATATTTGGCGGTCTATACATAACTCCAATAACTATGGTCTCACTACCTTCGTTAACATCTACCCCAACACTTTCATTATCGTTATTTAGTCTAATACCTGATTTAATACAGCTTTTTAATGTACTCCTGACAAACACTGCTATACCGCCACCCCTCTTACTTGTTCGGTCATATACAAACTATATCCTGGTATATCAAATTCTGCTAAAAAATGCCTGGTTTCTGTATTAATCCACGTTTCAGTTAGCGCTATTATGTCTATATTTTCTTTGCTAACAAGGGCTCTAAGTTCGTTCATTTTGTTACATAGACTCATACAGTTTGTGTAATATACTCTCAATTTACTTATTTTCTTTATACCTAATTTACCTTTATTTCTAACGACATTTCCATCTTCCGTTGCACCATCACTACTATCATTAGCAATATAGTCATCATATTTAGCATGAGATTGCATATCCTTATCGCTTTCTCCTGACGCTAAAATTGTTCCATTTAACCTCTCATTTACACTCTCAATATTTCTGTTCAAAACCCCACAACCACCCTATCTAAAGAACTAGCTAATGTAGAAACCCCTAACCGTGAAAGATGAACCCCATCTCTTGCGTACATCCCATCTCTCCCATAGAAACTATCCCAGTTATCAATGAATGGTATTGCTTTTTCTTTGCAATATTTCTCCAAACGGCAATTGACACCAATCGCCCTGGATGTCCATTCCTTGGGAACTCCTCTTCTGGGTAGGATACAATGTACTACAGGGATCCCTCCCTTCATCCTAACTTTATCTAACACATCCCGATACTGCTGCAGCAGTTCCTCACTTCTACCCTTACCAACATCGTTACTCCCTGCACTGAGACAGATAATGGGGTTATCTCCACTATCTTCCAAGATGTGGTCCATCTTCTCTAAAACCCTCCCAACTCCATGGCCAGGCAGACACACAACCTTCCTAAGTTTAGTGCGGGTAGCCCTAACTAAATGTCTTACCATGGAGTCGCCCACAATCGACACAGCCTTTCCTTCTCGGGACACAAACTTACCTTTCCCTCGGGAGGATCCAGCAGCTGCAGTTGGAGAACCCCCGGTGGTGGCAGAATCTCCTTTGGTGGTGGTGGTGGTGGTGGTGGTGGTAGGTAGCACAGCGACAGCGGTTGGAGCTGAGTTGGCGGCAGGCACTTCGGCTAACCCTCCCTTATCCTGACTATCTTTTCCCTCACATTCGTCTTGCCAGGAGTTCAAACATAGTTGGCGCTGGGTACGTACAACCCGCTCGATAGATATATACGTCGTTGGCAGACGAGGGGTAGAGAATAATCCTTAAATTAACACTTAAAAATGTGATAGAACACAAATAATGAAATGTAAACAAATCAGGAACATA
The DNA here is from genome assembly GCA_032716605.1 of Paralithodes platypus. NCBI lineage: Eukaryota > Metazoa > Arthropoda > Malacostraca > Decapoda > Lithodidae > Paralithodes > Paralithodes platypus. The sequence continues at coordinate 40,859,597 of CM064533.1, forward strand.
TAGAACATTTATTGAATCGAACGTCAGAAACATAATATACAGACAAAATATTAAATTTAGGTGGAAATATATTTGTAAGGAAGATTACAGTATAAAACAATGCAAGGGAAAGATATTAAATGAAAATAAAATATGTATTGAAATACAATTTCAATTTGCATATAAAACGAAGGATGTCAAACGGTAGACATTAATAGTAAAATGGAAATTTGGAACAAAAAGGAACGCAACTAGGGAAGACATTAAATAGGAACAAGCCTTTAGCAACAATGATGAATAACCCCTTGAAGCTCTGACGCGTTTTAGCCGTTTATTTTGGCTATCATTAGACGATTTTATGCAGCTTAGGAAGGATCTGTGGGTATTAAAAGGGTAAAGCCTATCGCAATGAACCCTTTAACTTCCATATACCTTTACTAACCTGAATATTATCGTCTAATAGTAGCCAGAAAACAGAAAAGAAACGCGTCTTGGAGCTTGAAAGGGTTAATTCAGAAACAATATAAAGGAACAGATGTTGACATATGAGTCCCATGATTATTACAGTGAAAAATAATGGGAGTTAAGGGGAGGCAGACCGTTTTTCTGGACCCCCTTCTCCCTAATGTTTAGCCCCACTAGTGTTGAGATTATAAGACGTTTGGCTCATTAGTTTGGCGATTTTAACACCTTTCGCTCCATTTCGTTGTCAATTTTAAGACCTTTCTTGCCATTTAGGTGTCTATTTTTTCCTGGCGAGCGAAAGCGAGCCTGCAATTTTAAAAGGAACCGGCCTTCGGCCGGGAAATTTTTCTACCGAAAAATTTACAAATTTATCTTGAATTAATCTAGGGGGTGTTTTTCTAAGCTTGATGGAGGTCTAGGAAGGAAACTAAAAATATATATGAATAAATTAAATCATAGACCAAACAAACGGTCAGTCTCCCCTTAAGCTAACATTATAAACACATATAAAACAAAGAATGGAGCAACAAGAATAAAACTAAAGGAGAGATGTCCAGAGCGATAATATATGAAACAGGATGAACAATATATAAGAACTAAAGGAGAGATGTCCAGAGCGATAATATATGAAACAGGATGAACAATATATAAGAACTAAAGGAGAGATGTCCAGAGCGATAATATATGAAACAGGATGAACAATATATATAAGAGAACGGCTAAGCTAAAGGTTAAGGGGACATGGGCTGTTTTTCTGGACCATTTTCTCCCTCATGTTTAGCCCCATTAGTTTTCAGATGTTAAGATGTTTGCCCCATTAGTTAGTCGATTATAAGATCTTTCGCCCCATTTCTTTGTCAATATTTAGACCTTTCTTGCTATTTAGGTGTCGATTTTTTACCTGGCGAACGATAGTGAGCCTATAATGTTGGAAGAAGCGGCCTTCGGCCGGGACATTTTTCTACCGAAAAATTTACAAATTAATCTAGAAGGGGGATCTAATGGATGTTTTTTTTTAATTTGATGGAGGTCTAGGGAGGAAACTAGACAACTAATGAATACATGCAAACATCGGCCAAAAAGTGAACCATGGTAAATAGAGCTAGCCGGAGAAGAGCACAAGAGAAAGATAATCGATGACGAAGAGAGAGAGGGAGAGAGAGAGAGAGAGAGAGAGAGAACAGGGGGCAGGAGGAGCTAAGGTCTTACAATAATGGAGGAACATGAATGAATGATGCCTGCGAACACATGACTTGCTCTAAAAAGGTTTGACGGGAAAACAAATACATAGTTTGTATTTCATATTCTGTATTTTCTTTGCTGTTGTTTTTTCCTTGTATACTTTATGTTATGTATAACTATTGCGAACGTGTTGGTGCGTTTCTCTTTTTATAACAACTTGATAATATTGTGTGCACCAGTTATGCTGTTAAATGTCCATTTTGCTTTTCACTGGCATAACACATTTGCTTTCATATAGTGTTCACTAATACACATAAATGCACTCATAAGCATACGTAGTCGTACAGACATACAAGTTCACTCGTACACACATAAATATGCCCTTAACACTGCCATTAATTTGAGCACTTGATAATATATACTGCCAGTCAGTCAGTAGCCAGCCCTTACTGCTACAAGGGGTACGGAGTATCAGCAAGAGACACAAGAAATGATAAAGTGGTGACAGGAGAAGAACACATAATAACAGTTCGCCCACAAAAATAAAGCACACAATCAAGAGCACCAATCACTCATCAGCTCCCGAAATCAATGGCTTCACCAAAGATGTTATATTTCCGGACAAGGTCTCTTCACATATACTTCAAGATATGCTGTACCCATACAACTGTGAACTAACAAACAAATATTCTCCTTCTCTCAAACGAAAACCGAATAATGCGCTAATTATTCCTCCAATCTGTGTACTTGAGAAATCGTCAGGCGACGCCCTTCCTACTATGTAGCCCCATTTGCACTCATACACTTCTCAATCCATTCTTTCAACCTCACTCTCGGACTGCATCTCCCTATTTCTTTAAGTAATTCGCTTACCTAACGTAGGGTCCACAGAACTGAACCATTTAATCAATTCTTCTCAGCATGGAAGTCTGCTGCTGTTGCTGCAACAACTGCTGCTACACGCCGACAAAAGGAAAAAGCTAAGTCTGTTTTCATTGTCGGTGATTCATTGGTTAGATACCTTGGCAGGGCAACAAACACTCAGGTTGGTAAAGTTGTCTGCGTGCCTGGTGCCGGAGTCGGGAGGGTGGCTGAGAAGATAGATGCTGTCATGGAAGTGAGTGGGGAGGACCCCATCATCTTCCTCAACGCAGGGAGCAACGACATATGGAGATGCAGGACTGAGGAGTTGCTCTCCAAGTATCAGGAAATGTTGGAGAGGATCAAGGAAAAAGGTGGAGTTCCTGTGGAAAACAGTATCCTGCCTAGAAGAGGGGTAAGGAAGGAATGGTCCTCCAGGGCTATTGGTGTAAATAGCCGGCTGGAGAAGTATTGTAAGGCAAATACTATTCCATTCCTGGATAACTGGTCCCTCTTTTATGGTAAGGATGAACTGTATGCCCAGGATGGAGTACATCTCTCTCGACTAGGAGTTTCGACCTTGGCCAGCTCACTCGACAAGATTGTTGCGGGGTTTCGTTAAAAAAACCTGGGTGTGTAAGTAAAATACTGTCTCCATATGGAGCAGGTACTTCATGTGACAAACCAGTGAGTAAAATAGAAATAATCAGTCAAGATAGTGCGGATATAGTGATGTGTAATAGTAGTATCGATAACACTACACATGTAACTGATAGTAAAGATGAAAATACTGGAGTAGAATTTCCGTCTAGAGCTAGTAGTTCAACAGGAAATAATAAGTTAGCTAAACACAATAGAAAATTAGTTGCAAATAAAAGTAATAGGTTGAGGGTATATTATACAAATTGTAGGAGTTTATGTAACAAAATGAACGAACTTAGAGCACTCGTTAGCACAGAAAATATAGACATAATAGCGCTAACTGAAACGTGGATTAATACAGAATCTAGGCATTTTTTAGCAGAATTTGATATTCCAGGATATAGTTTGTTTAAATATGACCGAACAAGTAGGAGGGGCGGGGGTATAGCAGTGTTTGTCAGGAGTACATTAAAAAGCTGTATTAAATCAGGTATTAGACTAAATAATGATAATGAAAGTGTTTGGGTAGAAGTTAACGAAGGTAGTGAGACCATAGTTATTGGAGTTATATATAGACCGCCTAATATGAGTAGAAATGGCGGAAAATCGTTATGGGAGGAAATTAAAATAGCATCAAGGTTTAGCAATGTGTGCATTATGGGGGATTTTAATTTTCCGAACATTGATTGGCAGCACCAAATAGGCGACTCCGATTCAGTAGAGTTTATAGAGGTCGTACAAGATAGTTTTTTATTTCAATTCATAGATACGCCGACTAGAGGTATTAATATTCTTGATTTAGTTTTCAGTAACAATGAACATATGATAAATAATGTAGAGATTGGTGACCACCTAGGAAATAGCGATCATAAATCTATTTATTTTAATATACAATGGACAGGGAATGCTAAAGAGAATACGACACTTATCCCAGATTTCAGAAAAGCCGATTATGGTGGGCTAAGAAGAGACTTAAGGGTGGACCCTATTGTTAAGCGATTAAGTCAGGATATGCCAGAGTTAAACTTGCCACCTACATACAACCAGTTTATTGCTTCACTCCACAATGCTCAAAATAAATATATCCCTAAAAGAAGATTTAGATCGACGCAGAACCAACCAAAATGGATGACTAATAAGCTAATAGATCTTATAAGAAAAAAGAAAGGAATATATCGAAAAATAAAGAAAGGTGAAAATCATTTACATATACTATCAGACTCTATCAAGACAGGTCAAAAAGGAAATCAGGAAAGCAAAAAGAAATTATGAAATAAGGATAGCCAGCGACTCAAAAAATAACCCTAAAGCTTTTTACCAACTATATAAATCTAAAGTTAGAGATGAAATAGGCCCCTAAAAACTTCAATAGGAGAAATAACAGAAAATTATTTAGAAATGTGCAGTACATTAAATAGTCAGTTTCTTTCCGTTTTCACTAATGAAAATTTGGCACAGATTCCAGAAGTCAATATGGTATATAGTGATAGTATAGAAAATATGTTAAGTACAGTTAGTATAAGTAGAAATGATGTGCTTAAGGAAATTGACAGACTGAAACCTCAAAAATCGCCTGGTCCTGACGAGGTATATGCTAGAGTATTAAAAGAATGCAGAGATGAGTTAAGTAGTCCATTAGCATTTATATTTAACAAGTCATTAGAAACAGGTTTACTTCCAGAAGCTTGGAAACTTGCAAATGTAGTTCCGATCTTCAAAAAAGGTGATAAATCGATAGCATCCAATTACCGTCCCATTAGTCTCACATCAATCATAGGAAAGTTGCTAGAGTCTATTATTGCTAGGAAAATTAGAAGCCACTTAGTAAAATTTAACTTAATAAATTCTTCTCAGCATGGATTCACTCAGGGACGTTCTTGCCTTACTAATTTGCTTAGCTTTTTCTCAGAGGTATATGAAGCAGTAGATAATGACAAGGCATACGATATTATATATTTAGTTTTCAGTAAAGCTTTCGACAGAGTCCCTCATGAGAGATTGATGAGAAAGGTTGAGGCACATGGAATAGGTGGGGCATTGTTGGGATGGATTAGGTCATGGCTAATTGGTAGGAAACAGAGAGTCAGCATAAATGGTACCAAGTCAGAGTGGGGAGCAGTCAAAAGTGGTGTCCCCCAGGGGTCGGTAGTAGGTTCCCTGTTGTTTCTTATATACATAAATGACCTAGATTTAGGTCTAACTAGTAGGATAAGTAAATTCGCAGACGATACTAAAATGGGGAGATCAATTGATTCAGATAGCGATATAGAGTGCCTCCAAAGGGATCTAGATACCTAACATGAATGGTCAGTAAATTGGCAGATGAAGTTTAACATTGACAAATGCAAGGTATTAAAGATAGGGAAGATGCAAACAAATGTTAACTATAAAGTTGCTCTCTGACCCCTGACCTGTGCGGACGTCCCCAGTGACCGCTAGTGAACCTGTTTACCCTTAGTGAGGTCCTAGTGAACTTTCATAGTGATGGCTGTTGTTGATGAGTCTGCTGTCTCCTCCCATACTCTCCAGCTTTGTCTTGCTTTGCAAGAGAGACTGGAGAGTGTGGAGCAGGAGATTCAGTGTCTCAAAGATGAAAATTTGGCCTTGAGACTAGCTATGGCGGAGAAGAAGTGTGAGGCTACCGGAAGTGTTCCCAAGGATCGTGAAGCCCCTTGGAAAGTGGTGTCAACTAGTGCAACGGCCTGCAAGCTGAAAAGGCAGCCAGTCAAGACCCACAACAACTTCAGCACCTTGGCTGATGAGAGTGATGGCGATGAAGTGGCGATCATCGAGGCAGTGAGAGGGGAGGGGGGGAAGTCTGCTGCTGTTGCTGCAACAACTGCTGCTACACGCCGACAAAAGGAAAAAGCTAAGTCTGTTTTCATTGTCGGTGATTCATTGGTTAGATACCTTGGCAGGGCAACAAACACTCAGGTTGGTAAAGTTGTCTGCGTGCCTGGTGCCGGAGTCGGGAGGGTGGCTGAGAAGATAGATGCTGTCATGGAAGTGAGTGGGGAGGACCCCATCATCTTCCTCAACGCAGGGAGCAACGACATATGGAGATGCAGGACTGAGGAGTTGCTCTCCAAGTATCAGGAAATGTTGGAGAGGATCAAGGAAAAAGGTGGAGTTCCTGTGGAAAACAGTATCCTGCCTAGAAGAGGGGTAAGGAAGGAATGGTCCTCCAGGGCTATTGGTGTAAATAGCCGGCTGGAGAAGTATTGTAAGGCAAATACTATTCCATTCCTGGATAACTGGTCCCTCTTTTATGGTAAGGATGAACTGTATGCCCAGGATGGAGTACATCTCTCTCGACTAGGAGTTTCGACCTTGGCCAGCTCACTCGACAAGATTGTTGCGGGGTTTCGTTAAAAAAACCTGGGTGTGTAAGTAAAATACTGTCTCCATATGGAGCAGGTACTTCATGTGACAAACCAGTGAGTAAAATAGAAATAATCAGTCAAGATAGTGCGGATATAGTGATGTGTAATAGTAGTATCGATAACACTACACATGTAACTGATAGTAAAGATGAAAATACTGGAGTAGAATTTCCGTCTAGAGCTAGTAGTTCAACAGGAAATAATAAGTTAGCTAAACACAATAGAAAATTAGTTGCAAATAAAAGTAATAGGTTGAGGGTATATTATACAAATTGTAGGAGTTTATGTAACAAAATGAACGAACTTAGAGCACTCGTTAGCACAGAAAATATAGACATAATAGCGCTAACTGAAACGTGGATTAATACAGAATCTAGGCATTTTTTAGCAGAATTTGATATTCCAGGATATAGTTTGTTTAAATATGACCGAACAAGTAGGAGGGGCGGGGGTATAGCAGTGTTTGTCAGGAGTACATTAAAAAGCTGTATTAAATCAGGTATTAGACTAAATAATGATAATGAAAGTGTTTGGGTAGAAGTTAACGAAGGTAGTGAGACCATAGTTATTGGAGTTATATATAGACCGCCTAATATGAGTAGAAATGGCGGAAAATCGTTATGGGAGGAAATTAAAATAGCATCAAGGTTTAGCAATGTGTGCATTATGGGGGATTTTAATTTTCCGAACATTGATTGGCAGCACCAAATAGGCGACTCCGATTCAGTAGAGTTTATAGAGGTAGTACAAGATAGTTTTTTATTTCAATTCATAGATACGCCGACTAGAGGTATTAATATTCTTGATTTAGTTTTCAGTAACAATGAACATATGATAAATAATGTAGAGATTGGTGACCACCTAGGAAATAGCGATCATAAATCTATTTATTTTAATATACAATGGACAGGGAATGCTAAAGAGAATACGACACTTATCCCAGATTTCAGAAAAGCCGATTATGGTGGGCTAAGAAGAGACTTAAGGGTGGACCCTATTGTTAAGCGATTAAGTCAGGATATGCCAGAGTTAAACTTGCCACCTACATATAACCAGTTTATTGCTTCACTCCACAATGCTCAAAATAAATATATCCCTAAAAGAAGATTTAGATCGACGCAGAACCAACCAAAATGGATGACTAATAAGCTAATAGATCTTATAAGAAAAAAGAAAGGAATATATCGAAAAATAAAGAAAGGTGAAAATCATTTACATATATACTATCAGACTCTATCAAGACAGGTCAAAAAGGAAATCAGGAAAGCAAAAAGAAATTATGAAATAAGGATAGCCAGCGACTCAAAAAATAACCCTAAAGCTTTTTACCAACTATATAAATCTAAAGTTAGAGATGAAATAGGCCCCTAAAAACTTCAATAGGAGAAATAACAGAAAATTATTTAGAAATGTGCAGTACATTAAATAGTCAGTTTCTTTCCGTTTTCACTAATGAAAATTTGGCACAGATTCCAGAAGTCAATATGGTATATAGTGATAGTATAGAAAATATGTTAAGTACAGTTAGTATAAGTAGAAATGATGTGCTTAAGGAAATTGACAGACTGAAACCTCAAAAATCGCCTGGTCCTGACGAGGTATATGCTAGAGTATTAAAAGAATGCAGAGATGAGTTAAGTAGTCCATTAGCATTTATATTTAACAAGTCATTAGAAACAGGTTTAGTTCCAGAAGCTTGGAAGCTTGCAAATGTAGTTCCGATCTTCAAAAAAGGTGATAAATCGATAGCATCCAATTACCGTCCCATTAGTCTCACATCAATCATAGGAAAGTTGCTAGAGTCTATTATTGCTAGGAAAATTAGAAGCCACTTAGTAAAATTTAACTTAATAAATTCTTCTCAGCATGGATTCACTCAGGGACGTTCTTGCCTTACTAATTTGCTTAGCTTTTTCTCAGAGGTATATGAAGCAGTAGATAGTGACAAGTCATATGATATTATATATTTAGATTTCAGTAAAGCTTTCGACAGAGTCCCTCATGAGAGATTGATGAGAAAGGTTGAGGCACATGGAATAGGAGGGTCGTTGTTGGGATGGATTAGGTCATGGCTAATTGGTAGGAAACAGAGAGTCAGCATAAATGGTACCAAGTCAGAGTGGGGAGCAGTCAAAAGTGGTGTCCCCCAGGGATCGGTATTAGATCCCCTGTTGTTTCTTATATACATAAATGACCTAGATTTAGGTATAACTAGTAGGATAAGTAAATTCGCAGACGATACTAAAATGGGGAGATCAATTGATTCAGATAGCGATATAGAGTGCCTCCAAAGGGATCTAGATACCTTACATGAATGGTCAGTAAATTGGCAGATGAAGTTTAACATTGACAAATGCAAGGTATTAAAGATAGGGAAGATGCAAACAAATGTTAAATATAAACTAGCTAATTTAGAATTAGAAAATTCAGACTGCGAGAAAGATCTAGGTGTGTTTGTTAGCAATGATTTGAAGCCTAGAAAACAGTGTATAAGCGTTCGTAATAAGGCAAACAGGATTCTCGGGTTCATCTCTAGGAGTGTGAGTAACAGAACTGCTGATGTTATCTTAAAACTTTACTTGTCATTAGTGAGACCCCATATGGATTATGCTGTCCAATTTTGGTGTCCTTATTACAGAATGGACATAGATTCATTGGAGAGAATTCAGCGTAGAATGACAAAAATGATCCATAATATTAGAAATTTTCCGTATGAAGAAAGGTTGAAGAAATTAGGCTTACATTCGTTAGAGAGACGCAGAGTTAGAGGGGATATGATAGAGGTGTTCAAGTGGGTTAGTGGGATTAACAAAGGGGACATGACAAATGTACTAAAGCTCAGTGATAGCGAAATAACTCGTACCAATGGTTTCAAATTAGATAAATTTCGTTTCAGAAAAGATATAGGCAAATATTGGTTTGGTAACAGAGTTGTAGATGGGTGGAATGGACTACCAAGTGCTATAGTGGGATCTAAAACTGTAGGGAGCTTTATGATAAAATGGGATAAGCATAATTATGGACGAGAAGGGTTGGGTGTGAAGGGGAATCAGCCGGGTTGGGCCAATCAGCGCTCTGCAGACCCCCATAATCCTGCTTTAATCTCTAACCGTTTTGGTAAGATGATCTTCAGGATATTAGAGTGTTGAGCCTATAATTGGGCTTTGTAATTGATTTGGGGTTGTGTGGGACAGGGATCTGCCTTGCTTAGGCCAATCGGCTTTCTGCAGACTCCCATTTTCTTATGTTCTTATGTTCATTTCAAGGTTTTCCTCTTCCCACGTCTACATCTATCCATTTCGTAATGTCTCATTCGTCAGTCTATTTTTACATGTGACTACAAATTAACTCTTCAGTGTGGATTTACTTCCACACTTACCATCCTATGGTTTTTCATTGCGTCCATGGCTCCTCCAACCATCTGCTCCTGCTGACCTCTTCCATGTTTGCCATCCTCTATACTTCCATTTTTACTTCTGACACTGCCCAAATCATTAACCCTCTCCGACATATGACGGGATTTTTGAGCCGATTAGGGATACTTTAAAGCCTTTGTTACCATCAGGGGTATTTAGAAACCTTTAGTTTAGTTACTTCAACCTCTGCAGTTGTCTTTGAGTTAGCTGTGAGCAGAAAACTAATTTTGGAGAGGTAATTATAAGAGTGAGAGAACTCTATTTCTTATTGCTAATCTGGTAACCTCTGCTTCATATGAGTCTGAAGGGGTTAAATGAGCTGCCATTCTTCATTACCTGACCTTTTTAACTTCACCGCACACTCCGTGACTGTATCCTTCTCAAAGTCCTTACCCTTACTCTTTGCCACATTGCTCCTCAGGTTCCGTTTCTTACACACACAACCAACGACATTCACCAAGCCCTGCAACCCATAATCACTTATCCTAAATGTATCATCAGCTAACAATAGCAAACTTCCACGCACTCCCTTCCCATCATACAACCTAGCTCTATTCCAACATTCAGATCAAACAACTTCCTCTATTCATCCTCTACATGCAATGTATTATTAAATATATTTCATGCTACCCTATGTGAATCGGTTTTTATAATTTAAGAACAGTTTTTAGAAGTTATTTGTTAATTGACATAGTATTTACCCATCTGCTTCCTACACACCCATCGTAAGGTAGACTAAGTGTTGACCACGACAAAACAAATATAGTGCACACTTCATCATAACAAACGGGTCTTCCCTGTCTTGCTCATCATCATATGTATATATATATATATATATATATATATATATATATATGATAGAGAGAGAGAGAGAGAGCGAGGCTGTAGGTAGTGAAATACATTAGATAACTAAACATTATTATAGCATATAATATAATATAGATTGAAAAGATTAACGGATGTCAAAAACATAAACAAAATGAGAAGTCAAATAAACATGAAGCATGCATTTTTTGGTGGAAAACTGTAATCAGGATAATGAAGGTAGAAGAAAATGAAAATGGGAAGATATAAAATGCTCTCTCTCTCTCTCTCTCTCACACACACACACACACACACACACACACTCCCCCCTCTCTCTCTAACACACAAACACAAACTATCTCATTCCTGTCCTGTTCACCGCCCACTCCTCGGTACACAAATACGATATATTTGTAACCAAAACAATTATGTGACTCAAAAGAACAATGAATGTTCATAGTCTACCATAGTATTTTTCTGCAGATGCTTGTAGTGTACGTAGACAAATCTCATTTCTGCGAGATATAACTGTCGCTGGATATTTTGAAGCAATAGGGATAACTGAGTCATGGCTAAACATTGACCAAAGATTTCTTAGCAGAGTATACTATTCCTGGTTATGTGATCTTTGAATGCAGTAAAACCAAGAAAATTGGGGAGGCACATTGTTATACATTAATATTTGTTCTTATTAATTTCACCACAACACCAAACACCTCCAATGAAATAATGAAAGTATATATATGATCCACCAGGATTCGAACTCGGGTTATCACACACAAATCTTTAGACACCTTAACCATTACACCACCATAAATAAGATCTGCATCCCGTTCAAGTGACTAAACCATCAATTGATGATATAGATACTCTTTATGTTCAATTACAATCAAACGCTTCAAGAAAAATATTCCTTGGTCTAGGTTATCAACCCCCACCATAGTCCGTGAACATTGATAGACAAATATGTGATCAAATTGCAGAAATTAGCAATAACCAACTTGTTGTTCCTTTCGGAAACATCAATCTGCCAGTACCAAAGTGGGGTGATCCCCTACATCCCATACAGGATCTGATTTGTAGATTATTCTGCTTGAAAGTTCACTATTTCAACTCTTATCAATCTCCTACACGGGGCAATAATTTTCTTGATTTAATCTTTGCAGCTAAAGATGACTTAATTAACCAAGTATAGGTAGGTGATGAACTTTTGTATAAATGTAATTGCTCAATCACATTCAACATATAATTCCTTTACCCCTACTGTACCGTAATATACAGTAATAAAAGTCCCCCCCAGTCCCAAGCAATGTAGCCAAAATGGCAAGATAGAACAACCTTCCACCTCAAGAGACGAAGGATGAATGTTGAGAGTGGTCACCCTTCTTTGGGACAGGTTGCATAAGAGCAAACTTACTGCGAGAAGGGAAGGTGTTAGATGACAAAATGAGGCAGAAGAGTTTAGCTAGACAAGGAGTCAGCACAGTAGGACAGTTATTGAGTATAACTTGAGGACTCTCTGGACTATCTGGACTGTATGACTTGTTAGTATTAAACCCAGTGACAGCAGAAGGTACATCCTTGGAAGATATTATGATATTAGGCATATATAAGTGAGCAATAAGGAGGAACAGCACCAGAATCAATCAAGGTTGAGTTTTTAGCGAGTTTCAGAAGAGAGTTTAGCTTTGTCAGAGGTAGATGTAAGGCGGGTCTTGAAAAAGCCATTTTGATGTGACAATTATTTTTTGAGAACGTTTTGTAGTATGAAAGAAGATTGTAATAATTATACTATAGTGTACTGAAAGAGAGAGGTGTTTGGGAAGGCAAATTGAGATTGCCCTCTGTTTTGGTAAGACATGGAAAGTATCAGCAAAGGGGGACAGGTGGTGAAACATGAGTTCCATGTCGTCCTTAACCCTTTCACGCATTTATGATGCAGAGGTTGCCAGATTAGCAATAAGAAATAGAGTTCTCTCACTCTTATAATTACCTCTCTACAATTTGTTTTCTGCCCACAGCTAACTCAAAGACAACTGCAGAGGTTGAAGTAACTAAACTAAAGGTTTCTAAATACCCCAAATGGTAACAAAGGCTTTAAAGTATCCCTAATAGGATCAAATTCGCGTCATATGTCGGAGAGGGTTAACAACCACCTCCCTGTGAGTACCGCCCATTTCGGCTGGTGCCTTCAGCCTCCTAGTAAACAAACTTAAATATAGCAAAACCCAGGACCCGATAAAATGTCTCCAAGTGTTTTAAAAGAACTAAAAGACGAGATATGAAAACCATTAACCCAACTTTTTAACAATACAATGCAATGTGGAATTGTACTTAATGGATTAAAATTAGCAAAGATAACTCTTTAAACAAAAGGAAACCAATCACTACCTCGTAACTATATCGTCCAACCAGTTTGGCTTCAGTTGTATGTAAATTGCTGGAAACGGTAAACTCTTAAACATTTAGATGAAAACAAATATATATATAACATTTTCAGCATGGCTTTCGTTAACAAACAGTCATGCATAATCTCTTTAAGTTAGTTCATGATATTTTTAGTAAGTATTGATTTTAAGAGACAATAAATAGAGAAAGGAATTACAGTGACAAACCAAAAAAAGGTCCATTTACTTAAAGGCATCCTCCATTCATAAAATGTTTGTAAAAATTGGACCTAAATTGTTGTAGGTTGTACATTTCTGGAAAATAACTTAAAGAAAGTGAAATACAGAGAGTAGAAATTCTGGAGATATAAGAATTTTGATAAGCGGAAGCTCTACTCTACATTGTGGAAAAAAGAGTGTGAATTCATGGATATTTCCAGCTGCCCTAGTTCTGTGGGGAAAGATGCGAGACGTGGTACAATTAAAGCAATGTTCTGATAATATTTACTGTGAAAATATCTGTAGAGTAATGCAAGGGCTGCAAAACATCTTTGTATGAATAATGGAGGAAGATCCTGTGTGATTACAGGGATATTGATTAATCTTATTGCTTTATTTTGAATGTTGTCCAACTGCCTTAACGAAACCACTCCACATCCATTCCATGTTGAAAGTAAAGCTGTTGATATTGTGTATATTGATTTCCAGTAAGCGTTCAACAGAGTTCCCCCATAAATCTCTTTTGATATGGTATGAACGTTGGCGTTCTTTGGTGGATCGAAAATTGGTTTACTGAGCGTAAGCATAGAGTAGTCTTTTATAAATGGTAAAGCCTGGGATTGGACAAACGTCACTAGAAGTGCGCCCTGAGGATCAGTGCTTGGACCTGTTCTTTTCTTGATTAACATCAATGATATTGATGATGGTCTCTCCTGTACAATCTGAAAATTTCCAGACAATACTAACTTGCAAACAGTGTTTCCCTTGCATGTTCAACAGGTACAACATTATTTAGATAGATGATCAAACGAGTCCCAAACCTGGTTAATAAGTTTCAATATCAACATATGTAAAGTACTACATATAGGATACAAGAACGAAAAGGCAAATTACTCTATGAATGATTGTTGTATGAAAGTTATCTCAACAGCGCAGATAACAAAACATGTAGGTGTAACAATATCGAAAACATTATTTTTAACTCAAAATAAATATAATTACTGGTTTCATTAGTAGATCATTTGAATACAAATCCGCAGACGTTATTCTCACCTTATGCATTTCATCGTTCACCGCCATCTGAAATGCTGCGTACAATATTAGGGTCCATATATTCGAAAGGACATCGACAAAATGGAGAAAATACAGAGGAGAGTAACTAAAATGATCCCTAGACTTAGAAATAAGCTATGCGAAGAACGTCTAAAAAAGAACTAAATCTTTTTAGTTTAACAAAGTACAGGCTGAGAGGGGACTTCATTCAAGTATTTAAGATGATTAAAGGTCATGACAATATCGGTGTCAACAAGTACTTTACAAAAGACCAATCAAATTACACTAGAGGAAATTATTGTAAGCTCATTGGAAAGCCTTTACACGCATATAAGGTATTTAAGGCATTGTTTTGTCCAATCGAATGGAGGGGCAACCCTGCCTACACGCTTGCAACCCTGATAATAGATCAGAAAGGTTAAGCAACGTAGGGTCTGGTCGGTAGTTGGATGGGTGACCGCACCTGGTACCAGCACAGCAGTTGCTGGGTGGGTTTGGCATGTTGTCCTGCTCCAGCAAAGGCAGTAGCTGGTTGGGTGATTGCACCCGGTACCAACATTAACCAGATGTTGCCCTAGGGGTGGGTGAAATTTCCCTGGCTTGCCACCAGGGTTCAAGTAGCCCAGGAGTGTTGAACAAACTCCATTCTCTGTCAGTTCCGTCTCACTCAGACGAAAATGAGTACCTGGATTCATGGTGGCTAAAATGAATTCAGGGGCCTGATTGGTGGCTTCCTACAACCAATCAAAACACGAGACTGAGAACTTGGTTAAGCCACCAGGATTGCTCAGTGGTCATTGGGCAGGCCTTCTCTCGTGTTCGCCTCGTCCCACCCATACGTTAAACTGGGTACCTGGAGTGTAAAATCGGCCTTGGCGTAGGTCGTATCACTAGGGTAAATTTGATTACTTGCCTCACCTTTACTATATACTTCCGTTCCCTATGTGTTGTCCGTCCTGTCCCCTCTCGAAAAGTATCCTCAAACTGTCTCTCCAACAAAAACCAGCTCACGCAAGTTGGGACAAGCCCCGACGCCTTCATCTCCTACTAAAATTCACTTCCTCACCCCCTACTACTTCCTCTGTACTAACTCTAGTATTCGAAGCATAAGAGTGATCAAAATTATTACTTGCCTCACCTTTACTATATACTTCCGTTCCGTCGAATGGTAAGCTTATGGAATAGACTACCTAGTAATGTCATTGCATGTTGTACTGGCTAATCGTTCTAAAACCGACGATATTTATATCTCCTTCTTAAGGGGAGGCAGATCCTTTTTCTGGATCCCCTTCTCCCTAATGTTTAGCCCCTCTAGTTTTTAGATTATAAGACGTTCGGCCCATTAGTTTGGCGATTTTACCACCTTTCGCCCCATTTCGTTGTCAATTTTAAGACCTTTCGTGCCATTTAGGTGTCTATTATTTCCTGGCGAGCGATAGCGAGCCTGCAATTTTAAGAGGACGCGGCCTTCGGCCGGGACATTTTTCTACAGACAAATGTACAAATTTATCTTGAAGGGGGGTCTAGGGTTTTTTTTTTTAAGCTTGATGGAGGTCTAGGGAGGAAACTAAAAAAATATATGAATACATTAATTATTAGACCAAACAAACGGCCAGTCTCCCCTTAACCCCCAATTATCTGCTTTAACAAATGAATAGCCTCCTCAAATGTAACGTTTTGATACACTGGCCAAGTAGGTTGGATATAAGTAGCCTTGTACAAATCAATAAAGTTGTTGTTGCGTGTGTCCCTTTGTATTCCTTTGTACACTCGGATACCATAGTGTCTAACCAACTCAAGATAATTCGTGGACACCCTATGTTTGTATCCATGCAATTATATCTATCCGGATTAATTCGTGGGTAAAACTTGCTTTTCAATAAATAGTATATATAGTGTTATAGTTGATTTGTATAAACATCTATTCATATATTCGTTTCAGGAGATATGCTTCCATAACTAGAAATAGGTGAAGTCTACGAATTTGTATGAGTGGGTTAGAGACTATGGTATCCGAGTGTACTTTTACGGGTTCTCATTTCCGTGTTCTTACAATATTTCCTCTTCTTTCTCTTTCCACTTCCATCAGCAGTTTTCTCTTATCACTATTCTCCTCCTTGTTCTCATTCCGCTTTCACATTATTTAATTACTCCCCTTCCTTCCTTCCTTCTGTTTTCTTCCTAAGGCGAGTTTTCAGGTTTTTCCCTAAACCTCCACCAATCTTTAAATATATTATACCCAAAGACCTCCCTTCAAGATAAATTTGATTTTTTGTTCTCGGTAGAATGATGTCCCAGCCGAAAGCCGCTTCTTCCTAAATTGCTGGCTCGAGGAAAAAATCAACACCTAAATGGCACGAGAAGTCTGAATGTGTTGAAAGGTCTTAAGTCGCCAAACTAATGGGGCGAAGGTCTTAAAATGTTAAAACTAATGGAGTTAAACATGAGGCAAAAGGGAGTCAAGAGAAAACACTCCCTTAGCATAATTAATATTCATAACAAAAAATACCTCGTCTTCCTCCAGCTGCACTAGTCGTAATTCCTTTCTCCTTCTTACCACTTCTCGCTTGTCTTTCCTCTAATATTTGTCTCTGATATTTTGTCGTGGCTTTGTGGTACGCGACCCTTTCCCCTCTTATTCTTCCCAGCAGCGTCCCTCAATTGACCTTTTTTGACCTGTCTTAATGATTCTCTCTCTCTCTCTCTCTCTCTCTCTCTCTCTCTCTCTCTCTCTCTCTCTAGTAAATTTAATTTGCTATATGACATTATTTCACAATTAATTCAAGAACATGTTGTCTTACGCACATTAATTTCATACGTTGTTTGGCTTAATTCCACATCTTTCCTACTTCGTATTTCGAATAATTTATCATTACATTATTTCTAACAACATCCTAATAGTGTCAATTAATTATAAGAGTATGTGATAGGAATATTCCTTGGTCTACGTTTTATCTTCACAAAAGACATTTCCGTATGGTATCTTTATGGGAGAAGGCTGGTCTTGTCCAGAGTGAGGTTTGGCATCGTCTACCCAACCTTAGCCCTTTTTGTGTCTCTTTTCCTGTAATGCTTTTCCTACTTTGGGGGCGGGAGGCTAGGAATCATCCTCCCCTTGTACAATTCACCTACTAGACGACACAGAGAAAGAGGCTAGGGAACGCGAACGTGGTCCCGGACCCTAAGAATAGAAACTTAAAATTTAGTTTTTTTTCGGGGTCTGTCTCGAGTCGGCTACCATCAGCTATGTGGTATGTGCCCGAGTATATACATACATACATAAATACATACATCTGTCTATAGTTTACCTTTCTTTGAATTGGCCAAGTATTGTTTTCCTGTATTGTTCATTACATAATATTCCTATTCAATACCTTCCCACCGTCATAAATCTCTCTCTCTCGCTCTCTCTCTCTCTCTTGACTTTGGCTCATCTCTGTATTCAAAATAATATATTCTGTCTTTCTCGCCTAATATACCTTCCCTCTCCTGCTACAATATACTTCCCACTTTGTCTGTCTGTCTCTCTGTCTGTCATACTGAAGGTTAAGTAGCAGGGAGTTAACCTGGACGGTTAAGACAATTAGTGTAATTTTGTTCTATATTATTAACACCAGTAATTCAGTGTTTGTTTGCAGTATATACACAACTACAAAGGAAGACAAACAACAACAGTCCTACTGGCCCTTAGTAGGCTGCTTGTAATAATAATAATAATAATAATAATAATAATAATAATAATAATAATAATAATAATAAATATACCACATCAATCAACTGAAGGGTTTCAGCTCCAGAAAGACTGTGGTCCAGAAAACAAAATTATAGTACTATATACGATACTGACACGTCACATTACTTGGACACAAACGCAGTCAGTCGGGGAATCATGGCAAGATATTTAATAAAGGGGGAATGGTTCACTTTTTGGGCGATTTTTGCATGTATTCATTATAATGAATAAAGGTCTAGGGAGGAAACTAGACAAATAATTATTTGTCTAGTTTCCTCCCTAGACCTCCATCAAATTTAAAACAAACATCCATTAGATTCCCCTTCTAGATTAATTTGCAAATTTTTTGGTAGAAATATGTCCCGGCCGAAGGCCGGTTCTTTCAACATTACAGGCCCACTATCGTTCGCCAGGGGAAAAATCGACACCTAAATAGCACGAAAGGTCTAAATATTGACGAAGAAATTGGGTGAAAGGTCTTAAAATCGACTAACTAATGGGGCAAACATCTTAGCATCTGAAAACTAATGGGGCTAAACATGAGGGAGAAAGTGGTCCAGAAAAACGGCCCATGTCCCCTTAAGGCGATATACAGTATATATTTATGGACTGTATGGCACTCTACAACATTATGTCCCCTTAAGGCGATATACAGTATATAATTATGGACTGTATGGCACTCTACAACATTATGTCCCCTTAAGGCGATATACAGTATATAATTATGTATGGACTATATGGCACTCTATAACATTTGTCCCCTTAAGGCGATATACAGTATATATTTATGGACTGTATGGCACTCTACAACATTTATGGACTGTATGGCACTCTACAACATTTATGGACTGTATGGCACTCTACATACAACATTTATGGACTGTATGGCACTCTACAACATTTATGGACTGTATGGCACTCTACATACAACATTTATGGACTGTATGGCACTCTACAACATTTATGGACTGTATGGCACTCTACATACAACATTTATGGACTGTATGGCACTCTACAACATTTATGGACTGTATGGCACTCTACATACAACATTTATGGACTGTATGGCACTCTACAACATTTATGGACTGTATGGCACTCTACATACAACATTTATGGACTGTATGGCACTCTACAACATTTATGGACTGTATGGCACTCTACATACAACATTTATGGACTGTATGGCACTCTACAACATTATGGACTGTATGGCACTCTACATACAACATTTATGGACTGTATGGCACTCTACAACATTTATGGACTGTATGGCACTCTACATACAACATTTATGGACTGTATGGCACTCTACAACATTTATGGACTGTATGGCACTCTACATACAACATTTATGGAATGTATGGCACTCTACAACATTTATGGACTGTATGGTACTCTACATACAACATTTATGGACTGTATGGCACTCTACAACATTTGTAGACAATTTATTCCATAAGTTGACTATTCTGTTGACAAAGAAAAGGTTCTCTTCATGTGAATGACAAGCTTTTCTGACAATTTTGTAACCATTACTTGTTGTGTAATTTGAGTAACCTACTCTTTCTTGAGCACTAGTCTTTCTTTTGTTGACCAATTTATATTTGTGTAATTTATTGCTGTGGGACATTATATGCTGCTTGGCATTAGTTCCTAATTGTTTCATTGTATATATTGTGTGTATTATGTGAATGTAACTATGATGTACTTTGTGACAATACACTTTTTTGAATTGAATTGAATTGACTTGAAATACTTACTTGCATTCATGTTGTCATGGCCTTTGATAATTTTAAAACACTTGGATTAGGTTCCCTCTTATTCTGTGATTTGTCAAGGTAAATAGGTTTAAATCTTTTAGTCGTTCCTCATATGGATTATTTCTTAGTCGGGGAATAATTTTGGATACTCTCCGTTGTACTCTCTCTAGTTTTACAATGTCCTTTTCATAGTAAGGCAACCAAAACTGAACACAATATTCCACTTAATCCACGGTTACACAAGCACACTATATTTCTTTCCAATACACCCCAACCGTGGTTGTGGGTGAATACGAGCTGTGACAGACGTTGGGCACGTGTGGCTGGAAGCGCTAGTTGAGCTGGGAGTAAACTTGACTCTCGGGGGTATTGGTGAGTTATCCAGCGTTAACTGTACAGCTGGACACATTATTTTAAAGTGGGAAGGGGAGATGGTCATATACGTCAGGCCCGACAGTGATTATAGTGAATGCAGTTTAATTCTCTCTTAATGTGTGAGAGTGAGTTCAGCTGTGAGGAACTCCTCCATTACTTTCGTGTTGATGCTCAGTTTATGTAGCTTAACCATTTAAGGATGTTTTCCTAATTATATTTGTTCAATGTTTGTTAATAAGTTAATTCAATTATTGACCATTCCTTTTGTGTTTCTTTATTGAAACTGGCGACCTCATCCTAATATCGTATTAATAATTTTGTTCAAAGCTTGTTTTAAATTTAATTAACGAGTGCCATACCAACAAATAAGACTACAAAGAAAGCGGTAATGCGTGTGTTGTAGTGTTAAAGAGAAGGAGTGTTTGTGAGAACTAGCTTGATTACTTTAAGTGTAAGTGAGTCACAAAGACAATCAGTAAGAGAGTCCAAACAAATGAAACAGGAGTTCCAGCGACTCCTTATCACATGCCTATAGTCTCTCCTGGGTCTAGCCGTGTTCGATTGGTACCTACAATCTCCCCGTGCCTACAATCTCCCATGCGTCACTGACATACGATTTAAGTATAATATGCCACAAAGGGACACAAGCAAAAATCTATATGATTGAGGGTCTTCCACCTGTTTAAATATATATTTAGAGGAACGTGTATATATAATTATATATTTCTATAATACGTTCAAGACCTATATTCTTAGTTATTATATATTTATTCGTTTTTCAAATTATCTATTAAAGTAAGAATCCTGCCAGCCAATCAACGCGCTGCAATTGACTATCTCTTAAACCAGCTGGGTTTGACATTCCTGACGTTTCCCCCAACTCTGCCACACCCTCCCGTGCAGCCAATCAGAAGCCTCCATTGTCGGAGCAAGTAAAAACTGAGCCAGCCGCGGCGGCTGCCGCGCACACATCTTCATCTTTCAAATCGCTCTCGCTCCCTCCACACGCCATTTCTTCGAGTTGCAATAGGTCTACGACATCAGTGCAAGCCCTATACTCCCGTAAGCCACTACAAAACCTTTGCAACCATCTCCCTGGGACCTATTGCGAAGAGATAAGATCAGAGGAGAGGGGAAGCAATGTTCAAACCGCACAGCTGGAGAAAGCATTGTACTGCCCGGGCGGCTGGCTCAACCAAACACAGCGCGGCAATTCGCGAGGCGGGGCTATAAAGAAGGAGGGGGGGGGGGGGTCTGCAGACGTCACTCCCGCCACGGGTCCCATTGGGTTCACTTGCATGCAACTCACACTCTCTCCCTCACCTGGGCAACAATGAGAACTTGGCTAAACCTGCTCCAGCCTCCCAGCTCGCCTATCCCGCCCCAATAAAGTCCACCTCTGGCCCAACACAGCTTTCGTCTACTAACCAGATACACCACACGTATCTCGGTGCTTGTTGTCACATCGCTGGCTTACACACCTATAGGCAAGCGATTCAAGAGGGACGACAGATAGTAGATGGAACTGAGGATTTCCAGAACTATTGGCCAGCCTTGAGGTGGTGAAGATTGTTCCAGAGAAACCCAAGACTTTTTACATGACCCTTATGGGCCCGAAATACCATTATTAAAAGGAGATAAATGTTTGACAAACCCAGTGGTTCCAATCATTAAAATGTATGTGTTCTTATAGAACAAAATAAAAATAAAGAGATTAGACTCATGAAATAAATAAAAGGATGAAGTGTTGAGAGAATATAGCTGTTATTTATAGAGAAGGCTCCATGCCATTTAGCTACCAATAGTATAGGATCTTCTAGGTTAGTAGATAATTGTAAACTATAAAGATAAAGGGAAGATGAAATAAGGGATTAAAAGTTAGAAGCAACTATAGGAATGACGTGGGGATAAAAAATAGTTGCAGATAGATTAGATTTAGCTTGAGAAATAGTTAGGACGGACACTAGTCCATATGATGAAATATACTTTTTGTTATAAAGGAAACATTGTTATTCGTAGCATTTAAGAAGAAGAATTCGCCGGTATGCTAATGAACTTTGTGATCATGACATAAGCAACAAGTCGAGGCAACTATTGTGAGGAAATATTGTACTTCTGAGATAAGTAGTTAGTGAGTTGATAAATATAGTATCAGTCAGATTAAACATTGAAGATAATAATGTAATCATGATATATAGAGAATTAAGTGTTGAATATTGATAATATAGGTGTTTATGAAATATTGATTATATCGGACCATGTAATGAGATATATTATTTGAGTAAGTGGCGTCAGTGTTATTGAGTTTATTTATTTGTCAGATAGGGAGTCAGAGTGGAAATATTCCAAAACAAAGGGTTATATTAATGCAGGTGCCTACGGGTACGGATTTATTTGTGTAGAAGATAAGAATACATATAATGTAAGAGTGTTAAAGATAGGCAAATAGCGGTCAAATTCATTACAGCCTTGGTCTTTGGATTAGACATATTGAGGCCCGGTAAAGCTGATATATTATTTTGGAGACTAGTAATGTGCCTTTGGATTGAAGTCGGAGTGAGTCAATACCTGAATAGCGGGTATCCAAATAGGTGGTAACGGGAACTTTCGAGTTCCATCTTACAAACTATTGTGGGTCGACAATAATATTAAATCTGAGTGTTGAACTCATTTCGACCCGAACAGAGAATCAATTGCTAGGGGAACATACAACTATTAGGGAGTTTGTTAAATACAGGATACGAACTTCTGAACAACTGTCAAATTATTCCCACCTTAATAGTATACTGAGAGTTAGAAAATAAGTACTGCATCTATATTTATATTAATGTGCACACAAAACAAATATTACAGTTTTTAATTTATTCGTTTGAGAAGCATAACGGAATCCAATAAATGTATACTAAGCAGTTTTACATGTGAGTTGATCGCCTTTACTATTTTACCAACATTTGAAAGATAGAAAGGTGACAAATTTACGTTGCTGACGATATGTACATATTCACATTTTGCCCAAATATTCAGAAAAACAAATTCAATGGACACCATGGATTTGAATGCAAATGTAATGTATGTGTCCATGGCTGACTAAGCTTAGTATTATATATTGCTATTGCTACAACATCAAATGTAATGTATGTGTCCATGGCTGACTAAGCTTAGTATTATATATTGCTATTGCTACAACATCAAATTATGATATTTTAAACTTAAGTATTATATATGATGCAATATGCTACAATTCATTGTAAGAATAATTAAATGGCAATTCAAATTAATCACATATAATACGAATAAGAATATATTGAATATATATGAACACTTACTTAACGCAAATTAGATAATGATGATTTGAATTATAATTATACTGGTTGCGAAATGAGAACCCGCTTGATACCAGCCCCCCAAAAAGGAATAATAATAATTACTTTCGCCCACCCGCTGTGAAACAGAATAATGTAATAAGCTCTGTAACTAGGCCTGTTTTAGCCCTCGTTTTTGCAGTTATGGATATGAATAATTATGCATGCACACAAGAGGCCGGTTTGGAATTAATGCAGCATATATTATTTTTGAGTGATATATATGTGAAGATTATTTGAAATACAATATGAACAAATCTTGTGTTTTGCCTGCAATTTATTGTATTTTCGAGAATCAACATTTCTTTAAAAAAACAAAGAAAATAAGGAAAAACGTGTTAGTTAACCATTTCTATGCAGGGAGTTACATAGCTAAGAATAAACCTAGGTGGGTATTTTCGCACTATTTCCGTTCAAAATACATCGCACTAGCACCATATCTACAGTATAGCCCTAACCAAATTCATATTAGTTCCAGTGAAAAGATTGGATCAATTTCTCACCATTAAAGTCTTCATTAATTCATTCTGAGGCTCGTAGCAATTTGAATATGATCAAAAGTCTGCTGGCAGCCACTTACCAATCGTAATATTCATTGTGCCTCACTCTGACATATATTAGCTTACATATGCAATATCTCAATAATATAATCCGTTATTTATCAAGTTTGTGGTTACAAAACAATATGAGTTGTGGCCTGTAACACGAAATGAGCCTCACATTTTTACCTGGTATATACAGTAGGTGTGCAATTGAATGTAAAATTAGCACAGTTTTCGTTGTATTTCTTCTAAAAGACGTAGTGCTTGGACACACACCCTCCATCAATCAATGCGTGGAGCAGACCAATATTAGTACGGGTGGTAAGCTTAGAAGTTCATGAAAGCATCTGGCAACAAGTGGGGCAAGTTGGTGCAACCAACATAGCTGGTACTACCAAAATGTTTGGGCACATCACCCGCAGGATATGCTTATGCTACACTGGATGCACCAGTACGTCAGCCACAGAAAATGGCTTACAATAAAAGAGATCAATCTTACATTATATATCCACATTATTTGGAGAAATCTTATGATTGATGTAAAATTTGTAGATCCAAAAAATATTATTCATATACATTTGTTGCTAGGGACTTTATGAGTTTGTAAGAGAGTTGATGTATATATTACCACTCTTGAAAGTCTGCAAGAGGCATTTTTCTCTGAGGTGGGCACCAGGGCTGCTTTCGAGAAATGCTATGACCGCCATTTCATAGATAGAGGGAAGGATGGTTTGTCAATCTTTGGTGGATACTTGGCCACCCAGGCAGACCAGATGTTCTTTGAAATGGGCAAACAACGAGGTGGGACAGCAGAGGCCCTTGGCCGCTTCTTCCAATTGGGCGTCCTCTTCGGACTGCCTAGGGTCCAGCTGGATGGTGCTGGGGAATGTGTAGCTGAATTCCAAGAATTACGTTCACCTTAACTACCAGAGAAAATACTGGTGTGTGATTATCTCCACCCTGGTCCCAGCACTATACGGACAGAAAATATTCAGGCCAAAGATAAGGCCCAGACACTCCATCTTACGAACGGGGTAAGGATTCCGTAAGGATCCGGCAGGCGCAGGAGTTAATGTTGTTCACAAATCCATTTACCTGGGCTAGGACTGCTCCCAAGCCCGCCAGGCTGGCATCGGTGTAGACCCGAAAGGGCTTGAAAAGTTCAGGAAGGTAACGACAAGGGGATTAGAGAGGATGTTTTTCAATCGACCCATGGCTTCCTGTTCTCGGGCGCCCCATTGAAAGGGCTAGCCTTTGCGGGTGATGGTGGGAAGAGAGGCGGAGATGGAGGAGAATCCTTTCACATAATAGTGATAGTAGGTCGCCATTCCCTAAAACGAATCAAACTTCTTTCACAGTGGATGGAGGAGAGGGATACTGGAGATGGTAGCTGTCTTCTTGGAGTCCGGGGCAATACCATTGGCACTCAATATAGGCACTAAGTAGGGTACCTCTCTTCAAGCTAAAAAATAATGGTTTCAAAAGGAGACTGGCAGCCTGCATGCATTCTGTCTTGTGCAGTATAGGTGACTTTCCCAGGAGGGGGAGATGATATCATCGTTGAGATAATTCAAGCAAATCTCCCAGTTCAGCCCAGACTGGGCTATGTTCATAAAGCGGGAGAAGGTGGTGGG
Organism: Paralithodes platypus; assembly: GCA_032716605.1. Taxonomy (NCBI): domain Eukaryota; kingdom Metazoa; phylum Arthropoda; class Malacostraca; order Decapoda; family Lithodidae; genus Paralithodes; species Paralithodes platypus. Next base: position 40,885,397 of record CM064533.1, read on the forward strand.
TCCATTGGTTACACCGAAGGGGACGATATTAAATTGATGACGAAGGTGGTGTTTGGTTTGGCATCTTCAGTCAGGGGCAACTGCCAGCATCCGGACTGTAAGTCATGTGTGGAGAACCCTCTTGATCTATGTAATGACTTGATAGGTCCTGGGCTTTTTGTCTTGGGATTTCCATTGGCCAATCCCCTGTGCTTTGCCTTCCTGTGATTGTTCACGGCCAATCGCCTGATTAGGATTCTTCCTCTGCTCATCTGGGGATTGTCCTGTCCTGTGATGTCAGAAATAGCTAGGCTCTGTGGGTAGCGGAGGCTGGCATGGGCAGTTCGATTCGAAGGGACATTAATGGAACAGAACCAGATGTGACGGTGGCAATTGGTAGTTTCACGGGGTAAGTTGTCCATGCAATGCATCTCTTGAGGGAGGTGGTAAAGGTGTCGAGGAGTGCCTGGTGGAGGGTAGCTGTATGGCTCTGATCCCTGGTGCCCCATGGAGGGAGGTAGTTTCATGGGCAGCATGTCGATGACTGGAGTTGCATTAGGTTATTTTTTCTTATTCCCAACATAAATAATTGTAAGAGTCAGAAGGATAAATGAGAACTAATTTATCTCTTTGACTCATAGAAACCCTTCTAAAGGTTATTGTTAAATATTTTCCAGCCACCGAAATACAATGATTAACTTCAGTCTGACATATTTAGATTTGGACCTAGACAAAAATGTTGTCTCATATTATGATTGTAATCTGTAGTGCAACATTTAATGCAAATTTCTCAAATAATACCCAAACTAGTGAGCATAATCAACATATTTTTTATTACCTAAAATGTCGAGATGTGGCCCTAGACAAAAACAAATTGTGTCTTGTATTATGTAATCTGTTGTGAAAAATCTACTGCAAATTTATCTAATGATACCTGAACTAATGAACGTAATCAACATTTTGTTTGATTAACTAAAATTTCAAAGTAAGAATATACTTTACATAACAATAAAAAAAAAAAATTCTAAAGCACAAATGTGTATTTTAAATAACTTCTAAATGTGCCATTGTTTTGATGCTTATATTTGTGATTCTCTGCTTGCTGTTCTTCGTAGCCTTTTCAATGCTCGAACTGTAAAACTATACAACTCACTGGCTGATGTTGAGTAAGTACTTGATTACATATCTTACCGACCCAGGGGAGTATTGAATGTGAGCTAAAGAATCGACCACCTTCATTATTACCCTCTTAAGTGGTGGACTATTTGCATGAGAATTTCGGAAAATACTGAGAAACTCATAATATTAACTGTGAATATCACAAACCAACTTATATGTGCATGTATTAACACCTAACGAGCGGCCTAGGCGGTAATTTATATGTACCGCCCAGCGGGGTGTTTTTACCCTAAATAAGGTTGTTTACGTGATCATTTTCATGCCTAAATAAGACCCAGAGCGTAAAACAAGTATCTATCCCTGAAAGAGCATAAACAGAGCTTTCTAATGACACCCCAACCATCCTTGTACGACCGCTAGTTTTCTTGCAACGATCGCGCAACACGAGTGCAAAAACCATGTAATTAGGTACTTTCCCTACATAATTCCCTGTGTAGCGAGTGTGAGGGGGGAAGGAAGGGTGGTTTTCACTTCAGTTGGCCCACCGCGGTGGTGTGTGACGGTCATAGCCTTACTACGCTCCTCACACCGCTCTGCTCTCTCTCTCTGCAACATTACGTGCTGAAAATGGCACACGACATAAGTTGTGAACCGCCACTTAGTCCAAATTTCTTTCACACGACATAAGTTACGCGCCGCAATAAAGGGTTAAGTCACTGTTTTCAATGGTCTTGTTTAAATTTGTCTTGTGTTACATTTTATCAAGGTGAAGATGGGTAAAGCATCAGGGATTGATGGAGTGTATGGGGAGATGCTGAGGTATGGTGTTGAGATAGTGATTGAATGGGTATGGACGTTGTGTAGACTAGCATGTGAGAAGGGAAGTGTGCCCGAAAACTCGAAATCAGGCATAACAGCTCACCTGTACAAGGGTAAAGGGAGAGAGGAGTATGTGACAATCACAGTGGGATATGTCTCGTCAGCATAGTAGGAAAGGTGAACAGCAGGGTAGTGATCGTGAGAGTGAGAGCGAGAACAGAGAAATGGGTAGGTAAGGAGCAGGGCGGGCTTAGTAAGGGAAAAGGGTGTGCAGACCAGATTTTCTCCCTGAGATATGTGGTTGAGAAATATCTGGAGAAAGATCAAAAGTTGTATGCTGCCTTTATTGCCCTGGAATAAACCTATGGCAGAGTTGACAGAGAAGGTTTGTGGAACGTATTGAGAATATACAGAGTTGTTGGTGAGTTGCTGAACTCAGCGAAGAGCATGTATTAGGGTGCAAGGGCGGCAGTGTGTGTGGAGAATGAATAGAGCGAGTTATCTGATCTTAATGCTGGATTAAAGCAAGGGTATGTGATGTCCCCATGGTTGTTCAGTAGAAATTTGGATTGAGACATGAAAGAAATATAAGGGAGAATAGTGGATGTTGGTATGATAAGGGAAAGGAGTGAGTGGAAGTTGACTGTGCTATCGTTTACTGATGATACCGTTCTAATGAGTGATAGTGGGTTGGAGGTGCAGGGTCTTGTAAATAAGTTTGTGGCTGTGTGTGAGAAACGGAACCTGAAGGTAAATGTGGGGAAGAGTAAGATTATGGTCTTTGAATGGGTTGCAGTCACGGAGTCTGAGGTGAAGTTGAATAGTCAGTTTATGGAGAATGTCAGCTCATTTAGGTAATTGGGCAGTGTGATGAGTAAAGATGTGAGTATGGAGGATGAAGTGCAGTAGAGGGTACACCAGGGAAATAGGTTTGTAAGAAAGCTGGAAGCAGTGACAAGGAATAGTGTGGTGAGCATGGAAGTAAAGAAGTCATTACATGATAGCACGGTATTCCAGACGTTGGCATACAAGAGTTTTTCTTTAGCAATATAAGGGGACTTCACTCTAACATCAATTCTGTACACCAATTACTTCAAGCAGAATTCCCTACTCTCCTTTTTTTTACAGAGACTCAAGTAACATCCACATCTGACACGTCTAGATTTAATTTTCCAGGTTATCAACTGCTCCAAAATTTCAGACCTAAAGGAGGTGTATGTTGCTTCGCAAAATCTGAAATTGCCCTGGAGGAGGTTACTAGTTTCAATTGTCCCTATTTTGATTATTCTATATACAAATTAATTTCTGCTGGTAAATTTAAATACATATGTTGCATCTACCGTTCCCCAAATACTCCTCCAGAGCAAAGTCTTTTTGATTCTCTGTCCTCACAACTCAGTGTCCTCAACTTAAATGCTTCTTCTGAAATCACTGTGTTGGGTGATTTTAATGTCCATAATGTTGAATGGCTCACTCATTCAGCCAGGACTGATGATGCTGGTCTTGAATGTGAGCTATTTGCAGACTCATTTAATCTCACTCAACTAGTCAACCAACCCACCCGTGTACCAGATAATCCTAATCATAATTCCCACCTACTGGACTTATTTTTAACAACCAATTCAGAAAATTATGATGTTGCAGTGAGGTCCCCGCTTGGATCTTCTGATCTCTGTCTGATACAGGCCACCTGTCTATCAGCTACCACACCTTCCCACTCTGAACCTGTTTTGGTGACTAAATGGCATTACGATAGGGCAGACTGGGAGGGTCTTCAAGGTTTCTTTATTGATATTCCCTGGACCTCTTTCTTTTCTAATGATGCACACTCCACCTTGAGCCACATACAAGATTTTGTAAAAATTGGAATGGAAACTTTTATTCCTCATCAAAAGTACAGTAAAAGATCTAATTCACCTAAATGGTTTGACCATAATTGTGCTAGAGTAACTGACCAAAAAGCAATAGCCTACAATGCATACACAAGATCAAAAACACATGAAGCCTTTAATTACTTTAGAAACATCAGAAATCATGCCAAAACTGTATTAAACCTAACTAAATCAAACTTTCTCCACAAGCAGGCAAATAAACTTCTAAATAATCCAAATGATAACAAAATATTTTGGTCTACTCTTAACTCATTTAAATCCAACTTCACTACTGCTTCATCCATTCCACCATTAAAATCTCCGACTGGCAATCTTGTAAGTGACCCACGAGGTAAAGCTAACCTTCTTGCGGATATTTTCTCCACCAACTCAACCTTAGATGAAATAAATCAAGGTGTCCCTGTACTTAATTTTAATTCGCCTGAAATTCCCTCACTTAAGATCCACACCAGACATGTCAAAACTATTTTGCAGAATCTCTCAGTAGATAAGGCTCCTGGTCCAGATGAAATTCCTCCAATAGTACTTAAGAATTGCTCCTTGGTGCTCGCTCCTGTATTGGCAAAAATTTCCGTCTGTGTACTCATACCTCATGCTTCCCAGTACCCTGGAAAGAAGCAAACATCCATCCAGTTCCTAAAAAAGGTGCCTCTTCAGATCCATCAAACTACAGACCAATAGCTATAACTTCCACTCTTGGTAAAGTCTTTGAAATTATATTAAATAATCACATAATTAAGCATCTTGAGAATAATAAATTAATCAGTGATAGGCAATATGGTTTTAGACGATGTCGATCAACTGCAGACATGCTTTGCCTTCTTATGCATCAAATCAACCAAGCTACAGACCAACATGGTGAAACACATACAATAGCATTGGATATATCAAAGGCATTTGATAGAGTCTGGCATCAATCCTTATTGTCGAAGATGTCACACTACGGCCTTGCATCATTAGTTCCACTAATTTCTTCTTATCTTCATAACAGAAAAATATGTGTAATGGTAGATGGCCTTTATTCTCAATTTCACTCAATAAATGCTGGTGTTCCCCAGGGATCAGTTTTGGCCCCAATTCTGTTCCTCATTCATATCAATGATCTCATATCTACCACTCATAATCCAATACATTCCTACGCAGATGACTCAACACTCCACAGTTCCTTCACATTTACCAATTCTTTCACCCAACCCGATCTTATAAATTCAAAAATAAACACTGCAATTTCTCTGAACCAGGACCTTTCTAGAATTAATGGATGGGGACAAAATAATCTAGTTTCCTTTAATGCACAGAAAACCAAGTACATTCAATTTTCTAACCGACAGAATCTCACTGACTCCCATATATTTTTTAATGATGTAAATATTCCCACTTCCCCTAGTATTGACATTCTCGGTGTAACATTAACTACTAACTTGAGCTGGACACATTATGTTAGAGGCATTACTAAGAATGCCTCTAAAAAACTGGGACTCCTGTACAGAGTTCGAGAATTCTTCACTGACGAGCAGTTGGCCGTGATATATAAAAGTAATGTGCGTTCTCAGATGGATTACTGTTCACCTCTGTGGGGTGGAAGGGGAGTGGTTGCATTGAGGCAGTTGGACAAAATTCAAATAAAGCTATTAGATTAATCAATAACCCTGCAATCACACAGGACCTTCCTACATTATCCATACGAAGAAACGTTGCATCCCTTGCATTATTCTACAGATATTTTCACAGCAATTGTTCCGAGGAACTTGCTTCAATTGTGCCGCCTCTCCACATCTTTCCCCGTAGAACTAGGGCAGCTGAGAGCGCCCATGAATTTACACTTTCTCCTCCACAATGCAGAACTTCTGCTTATCAGAATTCATTTATCCCCAGAGATACTACTCTTTGGAATTCACTTCCCTCGAATTGCTTTCCACAAACTTACAATCTACAAATGTTTAAATCCAGTTGTTACAAAAAAATTATGAATGGAGGATGCCTTTAGGCACATGGACCTTTTTGTTTTGTCTGTGTTTTTCCTTCCTCCGTTCATTGTCTCTTAAAAAAAAAAAAAAAAAAAAAAGAAAAAAAGTGGAGCATGGACGTTGTTGGAGAGACATAAATCAAGAGTGTGAGATGTGGATATGAGTTACTTGAGAAGTGCATCTGGAGTTACATATAGAGATACATAGACGAAGATTGTAGTATGAACACATTGTGGTGGGTATGTGGATGTGCTTGAGAGTGTGGAAAGGAACGCTATGTGATGATTCGGTTATATGGAATGTATGTGGGGCGATATAATAAGTAAGAGAGTGTACGAGAGTGAGTAGGAAGAACAGAGAGGAAGAGGTCAACCGATAGTGAGGTGGAAGGATGGAGTTGAAAGGTATATGAGTGAAAGTATTGTTGGGTGGAAGAAGGGGCGCTGGCTGACAGAGGACAGAGGTGCATGGAGCCAATTCACCTGTGGCCACACCCTTCGGGAATCATGGTGTCTGGCAATAGATAGTTAGCTAAACCTCCGCCAACGAAAAGGGACGGATGTTATGTTTTCGCCTCCATTTGTTTGTCTCTGTTTGTTTGTTTGTCTGTAAATAAGGTATTCCACACAGTTGTGTACCGAATTTCACAAATGTTGGTGAACAGACAGGATATGCGCCAAGGAAGAAGTGATTCGATTCAGGAGGTGATCAAGATCATATGTCACATTGGTGATATTGTTGTGCATTCAATTATATTTTGTGACAAAGCCAGAGTAGGCGGAGATATGCGCTCTATCAAGTGCCCCTCTAGTTTCATCTGTATTGTCTTTCAAAGTTTTCGACTTCACTGTCTTCTCTCTCTCTCTCTCTCTCTCTCTCTCTCTCTCTCTCTCTCTCTCTCTCTCTCTCTCTCTCTCCCATTCATATGTAGTAATTCCTTTGGTATATTTAATTAAAATTGCCTCATGGAGAGTAATTTTGCAAAATGGGATGAGAAAAAACCCTGAGTTTACCACGTTTTTGCATTTGAAACACTCTGAACTGGACAGGTTGTTGTAGATTGATATTCATTTATTTAGTGCCTGCTTTAATTAACATTCAGTGCGTTAGAGGGATTATTGAAGTATGCAATCGACTTGGTACAGGTGTATCTACATTGCTTTGGAGAGACGATGATGAACAATGGTGTATCTCTTCTACGAAAAAGGTGCACATTCTATATATCAACGCACCGGAGTTTCATAGAGGTCACTGTATCTGCCAATGTTAATGTCCATTCTAGTTCTTCATAGAGGATATACAGCTTATAATATTATGTTCTTATTAAGTTGTATTATATGGTATAAATTGTATCTTTAAAATGTACTTAAAGTAACGCAATTCAGTCCCTTTTATACTAGTGTTGCCACTCCGGATTACACCTATAGTTTGTTAATTATTATATCGTATGACAAATATTGCTTGTTTTCATTTTCCAAGCCATGCAATATTTGGTAGATCTACCCCAGAAGGTTGATGCTTTGAAAGCTTTTAGTTTTCATTCACAATTAAAGAGACACGTTGTCAATTTATACCTAACTCATACGGTATCTGTGTAGGCTGGAGTTTACTTAACCAGGTGTGAGGAGGTTATTGAAGTAAGTCGTTTCCCTTGAGAACTTAAACTTCCTTATCACAGCCTGACTCCATTATAATATCTGGTAGAGGATATCTTGTCGACAGTTGTTTGAACGTTTTTGCCTGTAGGCACCGAACTGCTAGGGCCCAAGCGTGTTGATTTGTGAACATTGCCTTTGGAGGCAAAATTACATTTTGATCTGTAGTGATGCAAATATGAGTGAATTAATCATATGCTGATGACTCTACCTTACACTATTCAAATAGTTTTTCCAGAACCCCTCAACAAGCAAGCACTCAACAAATCACGCGAAGATGCCATAAAACACTTTAATTCTGACCTATCAACCATTTTCATTTGGGGCAGAGAAAACCTTGTTACTTCCAATGCTTCCAAAACACAATTTCTCCATTTATCTACCTGTAAAGAACTCCCACAGGACTATCCCTTATGTTTCAACAACACACAAATCAATCCTTCATCTTCTCTCAGTATTCTAGGAATCTCTTTCTCTCCTGATCTCACTTGGAAAGACCATATTACCACCCTTGCTAAAACAGCTTCCCAGAAGCTGGGTGTGCTCAACCGCCTCCGGGGGTTCTTTACCCTGCACAGCTTCTTGCTCTGTACAAAGGGACAGTGCGTCTATGTATCGAGTATTGTTCACATGTGTGAGGAGGATCATCTCACACCACACTCCTAGACAAAGTAGAAAGGAAAGCCTTTCGTATCATTAACTCCCGCCCACTCACCAACTCTATGTAATCTCTGTCTCTTTGCTGCAATGTTAATTCTCTCTCGCTATTCTATCGCTATTACAATAATCAATGTTCCTCAGAGCTCTCTCAGTGTATACCACCTCCTCTACGTGGAGTATGTAGCACCCGTCTTGCAACACAATCCCATCCATAATCTGTGCAACTCTCCAATCCAAGAGTGAAACGATACTCTCAAACCTTCTATTCAACAGCTGAGCTCTGGAACTCTCTCCCTGAATCCATGTTCACCTCATCCTATGACTTAAATTGCTTCAAACTCTGTGTGTCCAGGCATTTTGGCTCGAACGTTCCTATATTCTGGCCCTGTCACTCTTTCAAATGAGGGAGGCACTCGTTGCGGGAAGTTCTGCCTTTTGTCTCCCTCATCAACATAGAAAACAAAAAAATAAAAAAATGCCAGTGCTCCATCACGCCACTTTCATTTGCAAAACATACTGTTTAACAGGACTTATAAAAAACAACAAATGTAGTTTGAATTTATCTTTGTTGTTGCGCTAAGCCTTATTAGTCCGTACACGTGCCTTAATATATGTGTGTTATATATTGAGCATGCATTAGGAACGCAGTGGAAGAAACATTTGTTAGGTGCTCTTGACCATATAAATGATGGTGTGCTATATTTCCTGAACAATAATGATCGTTATTTTGAACATAACTGTTTTAGACTAGTAAGTGTTAGGCGGCACCAGTTTCTTCTTCATAGTATGCTTGACACATATACATATTGTGTATCCTTTATGAACACTCCAAACATATCAAGTCTTCAAGTACTAAACATTTCTTAAATATATACGGTCTACTTTCATCTTTGTGTTGACCTAATAAGTGTTTTTCATTTAATTGACGTAGGCTACACCATAAGAGTTTCTTATTGGTCATACCAAAATATGACCAACATTAAACCGAAGAGCAATACGCGGTAGAGGAATTTTATTTAAAGGCGCAACACATCCAGTATAGGTGTGCATGGACTATAGTGTAATCCAGTTTATGTGCTACATCTACGTAGGCTACAGTATACAGTATGTACCATTAATCTAGACAAAGTTATACATTTATGACTAATCATTCATTCAACATCTATAAATACAAAACATACAGCCAATTTGTCTGTAGAAGAATTTTTCGTGAAGGATTGAGAATATATATTTCGGAGCTTTTCTCGGAACAATGCAGCCACAATAATTTTTTCAGTGAATTAAACCTATTGTTAACCCCTTTTGTACCGGCGACGTATTTTTAAATTTTATTCTAGCTATATTTAGACGATTTTGTGCAGCTTTAGAAGGATCTATGGTAGTAAAAATGGTTAAGTGTGATAGATAAAAGTCTGTTAATTGCTGGAGGCCCTTTTTAAACTGAATAATAGCGTCAAATAGTAGCCAGAATAAAGTTAAAAGGACGGCACGGTAACGAATGGATTAACTATTTGTTAGAGTGGTGATGGGCTGGTCTATCAGAGTGAGAACTGAGCGATCTCTGCCATACCCATAGCTTACTCTGACTGTTCCTTTTACTATATTTTCTAGATCTCAAGTGACGGCGTCTCTTCCGTGGATTGACCTCCCAATCTACCAAGATTGAAAGCCAAAGCGTCACATTTTTCCTTTGCCCCTCAACTTTCTCTTCATAATTGCTGAGGGGCACAGGGCCCTGGGTGGGGCTTTGGTTTCCCGGGCGTTTCCGCACCCTCCTCAGCTCCCCGCCATGGAGTAGCTTCGGTCACCCAGGCTTTATTGTGGTCGGCAGGGAGGGTTCTGTGGGGGCGCTCGGTTATGGCCTTGGCCTTGCTCGGGGCCTTGGGGCTGTTCGGCCAGGCAGCTTGGGGAACAACAACAACAACAACAACTATTTGTTAGAAGACAATGATTTTACATATACATTTTGTATTAACTCTATAACAAAATATTACAAATTGTGACTCCCAAATTAGTATAAACGACATGAACTTCATCCCGTTTAGATCGCTATGGTGACGATTGTTCCAATTGCATTAAGCTAGGCATATCACTTAAGGGGAAATGGTTCACTTTTTGGTCGATGTTTTTATGTATTCATTATTTGTTCTAGTTTCCTCCCTAGACCTCCCTCAAACTTAAATAAACATCCATTAGATCCCCATTGTAGACTAATTTGTACATTTTTCGGTAGAAAAATGTTGCGGCCGAAGGCCGGTTCTTCCAAGATTACAGGTTAAATATCGTTCGCCAGGAAACAAATTCGACACCTAAATAGCACAATAAGGTCTTAATATTGACAAAGAAATGGGGTGAAAGTTCTTGAATACGACAAACTAATGGGGTAAGCTTCTTAAAATCTGAAAACTAATGGAGCTAAACATGAGGGGGAAGGGGAACAGAAAAACGGCCCATCTCCCCTTAATAAATATAGACTATTAGATCAAGTCTGAAATTCCTGAGGCTCGACCCGCGGGCTCTGATAATTTGTTTAGTGGAAGAAGCATCACAACAGGTCCAGGTATCATCGGTCAAAACCCTCTTGAGCGCTCCACCCCTTTACCAAACATCTCGACGATTGTCCCCACTACTCTTAAGGGGAGACTGGCCGTTTGTTTGGTCTATTAATGAATTTATTAATATATTTTTTTTTAGTTTCCTCCCTAGACCTCCATCAAGCTTAGAAAAACACCCCCTAGACCCCCTTCAAGATACATTTTTACATTTATCGGTAGAAAAATGTCCCAGCCGAAGGCCGGTTCCTCTTAAAATTGCAGGCTCGCTATCGCTCGCTAGGAAATAATCAACACCTAAATGGCACGAAAGGTCTTAAAATTGACAACAAAATGGGGCGAAAGGTATTAAAATCGCCAAACTAATGGGCCTAACATCTTATATTCGCAAAACTAGGGGGGCTAAACATTAGGGAGAAGGGGTCCAGAAAAGTGGTCTGCCTCCGCTTAAGCTATCAGCCAGCCAGAAACCACTTCTCCTACCTACTGGGAACGAGGATTTACAATTCCTGTGCATATTTACTACAGAGTTACTCGAATACATTACCTTACTGAAGTTTAACCAACAACACAAAAAACAACAATACTGTAGCATAACTTGGTATTCTATTTTATGTATTTCACTCCAGCACGAAACACCTCCCAATGAAATTAATGAAACCATGTGATTCACCAGGATTCGAACCTGGATTACCACACACATTTTAAACACTCTAACCATTACACCATCAAAACAGTTATTATTGATAACCAAAGGCATATACTGTATTTTCCTATAAACACTGTACATATTCAATAGCTATACAAATACAAACTTATACAACATAAAACAAGTACAATACTATACCTGCATATTGTACAGTATTACAAGGAGTCCGTTCAAGGAGTCCGTTCATCATTTTCCTTCAATGCCATTCGCTGCAATTATTGAGGACTGCGAACCACCAAATGCTACACTATGGCAATGTTCTCCTGAGTCCTTGCATTAGTCTTCCTATTAACAGGATGATTATTATCTATATTGAATGAAGGTTTACGTTGAATTAATACTACTACTAATAATAATAATAATAATAATAATAATAATTATAATAATATAAATAATAATCATAATAATAATATCACATCATATGGAGCAAATCATTACAAGATCGGTATATGATATTTATTTCCAATATGTAAGGTTTCATCATGCAAATGCCCATCTTGATTCATAGACAGTTATATTTCCTCAGTGTTAGTTTTGTTCATTAGGTTAGCTTTGGATTAACTTACTTGGTATTAATAGGGTCACAGGCGTCAACAAGGAAATGGGAACCGAGTTAATAGGATTCCTTTTCTTAAGTAATTCGTTGTATACATATATATATATATATATATTTATATATATATATATATATATATATATATACTGTATACTGTATATATATACAGTATGTATTTGAACTCCACCGACAAAATTTGTGAATTAATTCCAAATAAATAAACAAACTCACTTTATTCTATAGTAAAATTAAAAACTAATAAGCCATTTTTGAGATAGAGCATTTAAAGTAAAAACTTGGAGCATCGTCCTAGCCCGAGTTAATGTAAACCGTGCACTAGTCCGAACACTGAAATTGGTTATAAGGGTTCAAAGATTCGACCAGATGGTACCGGATTTATGGTGACAGCTCTACCTCTGTCAGTTTCTTGAATTAGGGAAATAAGGCATATTTTGCTGTTGTTGGTAGTTTGTAATGCATAGTTAATTTATTAGTAGTTTACAAGTGTAACATATTGGGTAATGATGAAGCACCTGCCATTCTGACCTATATCATTGAACTGGTGATGAAGTGTGTATTACAACTACATACATCAATAATAAATAAGCTTTTGAATAATAAAGATGAGCACAGCAAAGATTCCTGGAATTACTATCATACAGGAGTGTTAAGAGAATAATAAACACACGCACACAAAGACGCATGCACACTCATATCTACCTTTCAACCCACTAAGAATCCCCCCCCCCCCCCCTGAACAACTCATCTCGCCTGTTACCCGCTTACAATAACATTTCGAAGTGAACCAACCTTACATAACTCAAATACAACTCTACCACACACACACACACACACACACAAACCGCCTCCCCACTCCCCCATGGGTTACACACCCAATTGAACCACCCACTTCGATCATTACCACCAACACTATCAATTTTATCTCAGCCATACAGAATTCCCACTTACAATCACTAAGCACATACACAAGCACATACACATACACACTCACCCACACATACAAACCGCTTCCCCACTCCCCCATAGTCAAACACCCAGTGGTACCCCCTACCTCTCTAGTTACCCCCAACAATAGAATACTCACACTTACCACTATTACAAACACATACACACGCATACACAAACACACATACCCTTACTACATACACACGCATACACTTCAGTCTCGACAAGTCTTACCAAAAGAATATACAAGAGCAGTGTGAGCTGAGTTAGTGCGTATTATCGTGAATATAATTTGTGTATGGGTCAAATAATGTTCAGTGTATCGATTTTTAGTTTGTATATGCGTTATTCTCTATGCAACAACGAGCAAGGGTATCAAATTGACAACTGCCCGCCATACTCCACAACCAATTACCCGCCAAGTTGTAGTGTTCGGATATGTGGCACAGGCTTTGCCTTTAACATTCCACAATGGGAACAGAGTATCAAAAGTGTCAACATCACCATCACCGCGATCGCTAAGTCACTTATAATGTTAATGGTAACCACATTAAAACAGCAACATAACTTTACATAAGTACACATAAGTGCTTGGCATCATTCAGATAATAGTCTAGTTGCCGCCCCTATACTTCCTATAGTAAACCCTGCAATGTTAATTACTGTAAACCTTTTTTGTGGAAATGTATTATATATGGTTAGGAGAGCAAAATTAGCTTGGTTGCTACTTGTGCAACCTTTAGCATTTCTCAGAATTCAATATGGTGCCCTCCGACATCTTGAATTTTGGCCAATTTTCAACTTTTGATCTTGATGACATACAGGGTCGTGTAATACCTCTTTTTAGGGGTTTTCCCGGACGGGGAGTCCATTTCTGGGGTTAATTGGATATAGGGTGAGTATCAAGGTCAAACCAGAGGTCAAAGATCAAATTTTGCCTAAAATCTGGAAAAATCACATTTATGTGGTTTGAATATGAATTTATTTGTCAGCCACTACAATATGCAAATATATATATATATATAAAATAAGTGAATCATATGTTTGTTTATTCATTATCCACATCTAGCTCCCCTTCTTCGTCTTCTATATCCATGTGCTTCCTGGTGAAAGGACTACAGCAAATGTCTCCGCCCTCGCACTTACAGTAGTCCGTGCATGAAAGGCCTGCACTGCTGCAGCTGCATCATGTGCCACTGCAAGCCTTGCCCTCTGCAGTGCAGCTACAGCTAACTACATCCAGGAGTGCTTGGGGAGCAACTGGCGCTGTTGAGATGGCCGGTGTGATGGTGGAGCTTTCGATGTTCCAACCAAAGTTGGCAATATTTCTAGCTTCTACAGGTGGATCACGTTGGTCCGCTGCCTTCCACAGTAGCATCTGAAGATGAGCTCGGAGCACGTGCAGCTGCAGGTTCGCATCAGTCGGTGGCAGTTTCTTCAGTGCTGGAGACTTCTTACGGGCACAGTAGAAGTGAGCACGTGTGTCATTCATTGTTGTACAGCTCTTCTGTCCGTAGAGTGGTAAGAAGAAGGTGCATGCTGTCTCCTGCAACTGAGTGTGGGTCATGCTTGGCTGTCCGAGCACTTCATCGAGACCTGGTATATCTATCTCTAGGAGTTTGAGTGCTGACAGCTTTCCCTTTCCAAAGGGGTATGATACTGTATCGCAGCCTGACAGTGCATGGACACCAAGAAGTTGGCTGCACTTTCTCGGGCCTAACCGCCAAACAGTTTCGTTGATGTCCAAGACATCCCCATTCCATTTTTCCATTTCAATCTTTGCGGAAACTCGCATCCTCGATGTCCAGTACACCAAGAGAACAAAGACATCAGTGTCATCACTGAGGATGCGGATGGTCTCGGCGCCTTCTTCCACTGCTTTCAGCATGTAGCTGCAGAGGGTTATATCTGCCTCGTCATGGGTAACGACACATTCCAGCTTGTTGATGAGTTGAATATTGTGTGGAAGTTGATAGCCGCATAGAATGTTGTTGAGCAGATTCTTGTTCATGGAATTGTGAAGAATAGCTTCTCGACATGGAAGGGGAGTATTTGCGGTTAGCCGAGCTTCCTTGGCTCTTCCTCTTCTTGTTCGCTCGTGGTCCTTTGCACTGGGAGCTTCTTGGTCATATCTGTCGAACAGAACTATTTTCTTGGAGACAGGAGAGTAGTGGGCCAGTCTAGTGCCGAAACTTGCAGCCAGGTCTCCTGTAGTCCCGGAGACTGGCCATACAACGTGGTACAGAAGCTGACCGCCATCAACCAGCAACACATCTGGAGACTATAGAGTCGTGACAAAGACGCCAAGAGATTTGACGAGCACTGCCTTGTCACCCTTCCTCAAGCAGCCATACTCGTCGATAAGGGCTGGAGGGACCGGACTCAGTTCAAACTGGAAGACAGTGGCTATATTAATGCTGCGCTGCTGCCCCACGACTAACAGCCGACTGAACAGAGTTTCGATGTCGTAGACGGCCTTCCCTTTGATAGTGACTGCCTTCTTGAGAGACTCCATTGTTTTGACCTTCTTCTTTATTGTCTTGTGGAATTCACTGCTCAGCGAAGCAGAGAAGTGCCTGCTCTGCTCACTCCCGATGGCCAATGCGTTCTGAACATTCACTGTGTCTCTTGCCACTTGTCCATTGCATATGTTATAAAGACCTGGTTCCTGGTCATTGAAAGGGTGACTGTACTTCTCCAGCTCTACCGCGATCTTCCTCCGATCGGCCTCGTCCAGTCTCCTTCTTCTCTCTCCTTTCTCCTTGTGCTTACTCTTCTCTTCCCCATCTACTCCACCGTGTGGCTTCTGTTCCTCCTCAGATTCATCGTACATATGTTTCATGGCAATGTCAAGGTGAGCGCACACACTGAAACTATTCACCCACACAGCCACTTGCTCAGCGCTCGTTGAAATGCCCTTCATACCTCCAGAACCCTTCCCTCGTTTGATGTATGTCTGCTCTCCGAACTGATCTGCAGGCACTGCGGTTCCGCCATCTGAGTGCCGACACACGTGCGCACCTGCCAGTAGGTCCTCTTTGGCATGCTGGGGAAGGTTCTCCATCTGTCGCACATACCAGCTCAGATAGCGGGCATAGTTCTGATGACCTGCTGCGAAGAAGTATGGCAGCATCTCCTTGAGACAGTGCTGTTGGAATAGGAATTCACCGTTCCTCTCTCCACGCAGGAACATAAGCGACAACAATGTCGGTTTGACAAGGCAGTCCACCCATAGCCTCCCGGTCGGGTGTTGTCTGACTGACTCCAGGTAGACACTCTGCTCCTCATAAGTCTTGGCGCCATTCGAGAAGAAATTTTGCAGCAACACGGCAATGATGAGACGGTATGCCCGTAAAGCATTGGTCCAGGCTTTTCCGTTGACAATGCTGGTGATGCCAGCAAACGCTGCACTGATGAGAATGTCCACACCAGATGCCTTCATCAGTTTTCCTATACAGCCCAGGAAACTCATGAGAGTGTGCATCATACCTGGGTGAAGTATGACGCCGGTCCAGCGCAGAGGGTCGTTCCATTGAACTAGGCATGCAGTCTGATACAGTTGAAGGTCAACTGTGAGGTGAGTGTACTGCATCCCAAAACTATTGAGAGTCCTCTCAAGATACACAAGCGTAGTTATTACAGTGTCGGGGTGAGCAGGCGGTGAGTCGATCATCGGTCCAAACACGACCAGTGTCTTGGGCTTCTGGGCAGAACCTGCCACCAATCGGTCTTGCTGAGCATTGAGCACTCAACTGGCTTATCGTTCCCGTGGACTTGTGACAACCATGCCGCATCTCGCTCCTGACTGAACATGACTGATGCGGACTGAACCTGCAACTCTTCAGCGGACAGAGCTTTCATCGGAAGCAGGGGTGGATTCACCTTGGAAGGCCCCTTATAGTGCTCCAGCTGTATACTCTGGTGGGTGAATCGCACAGAGGACATGTCATGTTTCTTGAGTCGAGGAATAGTCAGCTGCATCACGCCAATGTTTCCTGTGTTGATGATACCAGCAGGATGCTGGGTGACCTCCATGACCATGGAGTGGGTGCTCTTCATTCCATTTGGGCTCGCAATGTACAAATCGTAGTTGTCAGCCCAGCTGAAGATAGGGCCAATCTCTGTGCTTTAGCCAAGTTTCTTGTGGGAATCTGATTTGTTGTCCAACACGAACTTGGCCACTGACTTGCGGAAACACAGCACTTCATCATAATTATGTGCTTGTGATACCATGCTCATTGAGAGTCTTGATGAGCTCTGAACTACAATGCTTGTGATGTAGTTTCACAGCGAGCCCGAGTGTAGTCTGGTTTCTGCCGGCACCGCAAATGTGCTGTTGAATGCACTGAGCTAGGGTCAGAGATGGCTTTGTGATGTTGCCTCCAGATACAAGGCTAGATACTAGTTTAAGAAGAGTAGCACTGGTGTTTTCAATGATCTTGTGACGAACATAGTCACTGAGGTTGTAGTCTCCAGGCCTATGTGTCGCCCTGACCTCGCCACGAATCTTCCTCACCATCTTCTCCAGCTCGTCATCGTCGCTGCTGCTTTTCTTGGCAATTTTGATAAACTGTCCGAGGCTGGCTTTAAATCCAACTACGCTTTCACAACCCTCGATGTGGAGTACAAGCAGCTTGGCGCCGAAGTAATCTGTGATGTTGGACACAAACTGTCTTCTTGTCACAGTGCCCGAAGCAGCGATGTACATGAGGTATAGCTCCACTGTCGTCCACGTCTCTGTCATATTTTCAGCCATCGTCGTGACCACGGACCTCAGCGCCTCTTCCACAGGCGCCGTCATGGAGGGGCAGGACATTGGGACAACTCGAAATGTATCATAACAGCAGACATGGTATTGTGCGTCAGAAGCATGCAGATCAATGACCCCACTGAGTCGAACAACTACCTCATTAGCCCACTGGTCCTGTCTCTCATCACAGATGTCCTCCAAGTGTTGCTTGAACGTGATATCACCACTTCTATCTAAAGTTTTACACTGTCTGACCTGCACCCAGCTGTGTGGGTTCTTGCTGTCTTTCGGCTTACACTCTTTCCCACACAGCAAACAGTCTCGCTTGAAAACAAAGTCACTACATTGAGACTTCAACAATCTTTTGGAAACACCATTGTCAATTAGTGTAGACTTTCTCTTTGGCTGTTCATTGTTTCTACTTATCGAAGTATAGCTACAGTAACATGACTTGTGAGCTAGAATATTACTTCCAGAGAGAGTTCTCTACAGTTCATCCTGCTTCACTTTGCTTGTAGCGATGATCTTCTGCACAGCGACGGTCTTGAATGTTTGCAGCGCTCCACTTGCATTACATGGACTAAACAGGCACTTCTCCCTCCAGCAGACATGATGAGTGTTACAGCCTGGGGGTATCAATGCTGATTACACTGGTTTGTCACAATCTGAAATGAGAAGAAAAGTTGTTAAACCACTGATCGCACAGCGTAGGGAGTGCATGCATGGTGAATATTGGTGATCAATGAACTCTGACCCATTGCTCAACCTGCTAAACAAAATTTAATACAAAATATATAATTATTCCCGGGATATACCTACATGTAGACATAACAAACATATTATATCTACCTACCTACCCAACCTAGTAAAATGCTGGAATAGAAAGACAATGAACCACATACAATCGGTCAATATTGGTGATTTTCCAGATTTTAGGCAAAATTTGATCTCTGACCTCTGGTTTGACCTTGATACTCACCCTTTATCCACAAATTAACCCCGGAAATGGACTCCTCGTCCTGGAAAACCCCTAAAAAGAGGTATTACACGACCCTCTATGTCATCAAGATCCAAAGGTGAAAACTGGCCGAAATTCAAGATGGCAGAGGGCGCCATCTTGAATTCTGAGAAATGCTAAAGGTTGCACAAGTAGCAACCAAGCTAATTTTGCTCTCCTAACCATATATAATACATTTCCTCAATTTTTTTTTACAGTAATTAACATTGCAGGGTCAACATTTTGGCGACTTGACTATTGGTATGTTTGATTTCACAGTATATCCATGATATCAGGCAACTGGTGTCTAGCGCACTTATAGCAACATTCGTGTGCTACATATCTAATTAGTCATCTATCTCCTTAATTAGGCAACTGTAGTAAAAATGGTATGTATAAAATAGTATTATATTTAACTCTACAAGTGATCCTGGAAGTTAGTCGGTGGAGTTCAAATACATACTGTATATATATGTGTGCCATCAAGAAACAGTGATGAATATTTAACTAATAATAACACAAAGCAATAATAACAAAATACAAATAAATGAATATGATATATAAGATAGTAATGATAACTAATTAAAATGTAATACTTGCAAACTAAACAAACCAAAATTGGGACAAGGACAATATAAAGTCAAATTAAATTATCAAAATCGCTATGTGGAAACAACGCTTACTAAAATGAAAATTATTAAATAAAAGAACACAATCCACCACATAGGGTGTACATTACTACATGAGCAAGTTAATCTGTTTCCCAAGCAAACTAATCGCACATATAACAACGCACTATCGTCACGTTAAAGGAAGTAGTCAAGTTTGGGAAGTCCGGGACGTTCTGGCAAATTTTACTAAACTCTGCATGAATAAAGAAACTACATGTTAAATGTCAAAATATTATTTAAAATCAAATTTGCAACATGACAAGACATTAACAATAGTACAAAATACAAATATTGATAAGATATCTATACTATTACAAAATAATATATAAAATACAGTACAGCACTCACTAACGATAGTGCTATCGGGTAGGTACCTGTAAGCATAGCATGCCTCAAGTGACCCCTATCAATAACTACCCTACAAATAACCTACATTTATAGCACAAATAAACTAAGGAAATCGCAAAAGTATGCAATTGATATATCGACAATGAATACATATAATATAAAGACAAATAATTGCAAAATATGAAGTAACAACAGATTTAAACAAATAGTACTCTTTTAACAAGAACAATAAATTTAAAAAATCATCAATATTAATATTAATAATAGAAAAAGAAAAAGATAAACAATAAATACAGACAAAAAGGTAAGCAGAGGTTATACAAGAAACTTCAAGTTAAAAATGCTTGATTAAAATTATTGATGTCAAATTTTAGAATACAGTCACAATAATTGACCCTAAAAAGATTAAATTTATGGAACAATTTACTTGCCTCAAAACCTCTGTCCACTAAGAGTCTGTATAGTAACCTAGCTCTAGCCCAAAAGTCATCTACTTTAGTGCAGATTTTACAAAATCTTATTAATTGGGAATAAAAACAATTATAAGTTATTTTACTATCGATATTACTACTAGGGAAAGGAAAGTTTATTACGTTAAAATTAAAATCATCAACTTTGTGATATACTTTAAGTATGCACTGTTCATTAACAATCTCTATATTTATATAAGAAAATTTTCAACTTTATAATTTACGTTACATTGTGTGAGCGAATTAGGGTAAATAAGTTTAGCAACTTGATTAAAATTTAACAAATTGCAAACGAGAATATCATCAATATAGCTACTATTATTACTTAACAATTTAGCAAGTGCTAATTTTTCTGGGATTTTCTTTTTCTTGCTACTGTCAACTAAGTCTTTTATATATTTAAATTCTAAAGCAAGCAAGAATAAGTCTGCAATTAAAGGGCTAGCATTTCCACCCATAGGAATTCCTAATATTTGTTTGAAAATGTACGGCCCGAATCTAACATAAGCATTGAAAAGGAGGAATTTAAGGGCATCTTTAAGTTTAGTTCTATCAAAATATACAGAACTAGTGGGAGTAGAGCTAAGTGATGCATTATTAAAATATGTATAAACATTTATGAAATAATTACCATTCCTAACGAACCTGTCAAAGTGCAAATATATTCAAAGCAAAGCTCTGAATATACTAAATCAAAAGGCATAAAGACATAGATGACACGGATGGAATAATGTGTTTGTACAGTACTATACAAACGTGTAAACATTCATTCACATACATATCATAAAGATAATGTACAATTGCACATACCTGTATATGCTAAAATGTTAATACTATTAAGGCAACAATAATATAACCACAATGTGCGTAACATCTTAAGGGGAGGCAGACTTTTTTTCTGGACCCTCTTCTCCCTAATGTTGCCCCACTAGTTTTGATATTATAAGACGTTCGGCTCATTAGTTTGGCGATTTTAACACTTTTCGCCTCATTTCGTTGTCAATTTTAAGACCTTTCGTGCCATTTAGGTGTCGATTATTTCCTGGCAAGCGGTAGCGAGCCTGCAATTTTAAGAGGAACCGGCCTTCGGCCTGGAGACTTTTCTACCGAAAAATGTAAAAAATTATCTTGAAGGAGGGTCTACAGTAGGTGTTTTTCTAAGCTAGATGGAGGTCTAGGGAGGAAACTAAACCAATATATGAATAAATAAATTAATAGATCAAACAAACGGTCTGCCTCCCCTTAATGACACATTTGTTGAATTTGTGAAGGAGTGAATAAAAACGAAAACCACGTAGTTTTAATCGTCAATAATACATTTAATATAATATTACAGCATTTATTTCGACATTATCTTTTAATTTCCCTTGTATTATAGCATTCAAAATAATAGGGATTTATGGGGATATGAGCATTTTTTCTGGCACCCCTTCCTCCCATCAGGTTTAGCCCCATTAGTTTTCAGATTATATGATGTTCACCCCATTAGTTTGTCGATGTTAAAACTTGTCGACCCATTTTGTTGTCAATATTATAACCGGCCTTCGGTCAGGAAATATTATAACCGGCCTTCGGTCAGGAAATGTTTCTATCGAAAAATGTACACATTTATCTTGAAGGAGGGTATGGGGGGGGGGGGGGGGTAGGTAAGATTGAGGGAGGTATAGGGAGAACACTAATAAGATAATGACAAAGTACATACATGAGCACATAAATAGCCTACGCCCATCTCATCTTAACCCAGTACCGGGAACTTTCCTTGTTTATTATATTTCGGCAACTATTAGACGATATTATTCAGATTAGGAAGGATTTCTAGCATTAATAAGGCTTCAAACTATCCCAAGCAACCCTTTTGACTACCACAGACCCTTCCTAAGCTGCATAATGTAATCTAAATGCAGCTATAATAAAATATAACACACGTCCTTGGTACTCAAAGGGTTAAGAACATGGCATAAGGGGAATATGCAAACAGTCTACTCTATTGGTCCGTACTATAATTGAACATAACCTGGTCAACCTAGATAACCACCTGCGTTAATAGGTATCCACAACCTAACCAGCCCCATCTCTGAAGCTGCTTCACCCCCGAGCTTCACTGTCTCACCCGTACCCTCACTATCAGAACGCCACCTATTGAGCAATGAACTCACTAAGCATAACCCCCTATAGCATATTTTGAATATGGAAATATTCATACAGTGCTATTTAATCAGGGAACAATGAGGGTATTTTGTTGGCGTTTCGGTGGGCTTTGTGGTAATGCACTGATACTAGGTACAGTACAAATTCCAACCCAATAATATCTTCCCTTTGACATATCGGGATTCGAACCCGGGTCCATTGGATTACCAGTCCAGTGGCAAGACCACTCCACCACACCTCCCCTAAATTCCCGTATCAGAGTTAACCCCATCTGTACCGTTGACATCCTTTCTATTCTATTCTGGCTACTAATAATCGATTTTATTCAGTTTCTGAAAAATCTCTAGCAATTATAAGGCTTCGAACTATCTCGATCATCTCATTTATCTACCACAGATCCTTCCCAACCTACATATAATCGTTTAGTTATAGCTAGAATAGTATATAAAGGATGTCGCTGGCACATAGTTGGTTAATATATAATTAATACTTCAACGTAAATCAAACAGACCCAATTGTGTTTAATATACAATATACACACTTATATCAGTGCTAAAACCGGTATCAAACGAGCGTTTTTTCACTCAACATTAATCTTCAACACTGGTCTGGCAGCTTATGTGGTCAACATATAAAATATTTATGGTTGCATAATTCATCTATCATCTGTATAGTTTCCGATACCGGTGCAACATATTTCATAAATGTTGCTAGACAAATGTTGATTATCGAATGTTGACTATAAAAGCTCTCGTGTGATACCAGCTTAAACGGTAAACAAAAACATAAACCCCCATCCCAACTTCAAATTGTAAACAAGAGCCTAGAACCCCATCTTGGAGTTAAGATTGTTTTTTCTGGCTCCCTTCTCCCTTACGTATAGGCCCACTAGTTTGCAGATTTTAAGACGCTTGGCCCATTAGTTTGGCGATTATATGACATTTCGCCCGATTTCATTCTCAATATCAAGACCTTTAGTGCCAATTAGCTGTCGATGTTTTCTTTGCGAGCGATAGTTAGCCTGTCATTTTAGGAGGAAGCGGCCTTCGGCCGGGACATTTTTCTACCGACAAATGTACAAATTTATCTTGAGAGGGGGTCTGGGTGGAATTGTTGTAAGCTTGATGGAGGTTTAACGAGGAAACTAAAACGTATACAGTATACATTACTAAACGTATACAGTATACATTACTAAACGTATACAGTATACATTACTAAACGTATACAGTATACATTACTAAACGTATACAGTATACATTACTAAACGTATACAGTATACATTACTAAACGTATACAGTATACATTACTAAACGTATACAGTATACATTACTAAACGTATACAGTATACATTACTAAACGTATACAGTATACATTACTAAACGTATACAGTATACATTACTAAACGTATACAGTATACATTACTAAACGTATACAGTAAACGTATACAGTATACATTACTAAACGTATACAGTATACATTACTAAACGTATACAGTATACATTACTAAACGTATACAGTATACATTACTAAACGTATACAGTATACATTACTAAATACTTATACCAAAAACAACCACTACTCCCTTTAATGGTTAACCACAACATAGAACACCATCTCAGAGGCCTGGAGCCACATCTTAGAGGTATGCATTATAACATCATAACACAATTCCAAACTATATTTTACAACCATGAGACCCACCCTAAATAACAACATTTAATACAGTATACTCTGTTTCTATTCAACTGACGGTAAATTGCAAAGTTCCTATCAAGCTTTCTGAGTTATGTTGAAGATTTGATAATGAAATATGGTG
Source organism: Paralithodes platypus (assembly GCA_032716605.1). Taxonomy (NCBI): domain Eukaryota; kingdom Metazoa; phylum Arthropoda; class Malacostraca; order Decapoda; family Lithodidae; genus Paralithodes; species Paralithodes platypus. The sequence continues at coordinate 40,909,471 of CM064533.1, forward strand.
CTAATTATATAAACCTGGTCCTAATATGATTCAGAGACACAGTTGTTTCATATTTTTCCATTAAGTATCGATAAATTACCTGCTAAAGGATTCCATTTATCGTCAGCTGAAATGAAACAGAGTATAGTTGAGGGCTGGCTACTACCTAACTCCTGGTCCATGTATCACCGCCACCACCAGACCACCAGCCACCTACTACCACATCCTAATGCCACCCATTTACTCCTGGTCCATGTATCACCGCCACCACCAGACCACAAGCCACCTACTACCACATCCTAATGCCACCTATTTACTCCTGGTCCATGTATCACCGCCACCACCAGACCACCAGCCACCTACTACCACATCCTAATGCCACCCATTTACTCCTGGTCCATGTATCACCGCCACCACCAGACCACCAGCCACCTACTACCACATCCTAATGCCACCCATTTACTCCTGGTCCATGTATCACCGCCACCACCAGACCACCAGCCACCTACTACCACATCCTAATGCCACCCATTTACTCCTGGTCCATGTATCACCGCCACCACCAGACCACCAGCCACCTACTACCACATCCTAATGCCACCCATTTACTCCTGGTCCATGTATCACCGCCACCACCAGACCACCAGCCACCTACTACCACATCCTAATGCCACCCATTTACTCCTGGTCCATGTATCACCGCCACCACCAGACCACCAGCCACCTACTTCCACATCCTAATGCCACCCATTTACTCCTGGTCCATGTATCACCGCCACCACCAGACCACCAGCCACCTACTACCACATCCTAATGCCACCCATTTACTCCTGGTCCATGTATCACAGCCACCACCAGACCACCAGCCACCTACTTCCACATCCTAATGCCACCCATTTACTCCTGGTCCATGTATCACCGCCACCACCAGACCACCAGCCACCTACTTCCACATCCTAATGCCACCCATTTACTCCTGGTCCATGTATCACAGCCACCACCAGACCACCAGCCCTACTACCACATCCTAATGCCACCCATTTACTCCTGGTCCATGTATCACCGCCACCACCAGACCACCAGCCACCTACTTCCACATCCTAATGCCACCCTTTTACTCCTGGTCCATGTATCACCGCCACCACCAGACCACCAGCCACCTACTACCACATCCTAATGCCACCCATTTACTCCTGGTCCATGTATCACCGCCACCACCAGACCACCCACCTACTTCCACATCCTAATGCCACCCATTTACTCCTGGTCCATGTATCACCGCCACCACCAGACCACCAGCCACCTACTTCCACATCCTAATGCCACCCATTTACTCCTGGTCCATGTATCACCGCCACCACCAGACCACCAGCCACCTACTTCCACATCCTAATGCCACCCATTTACTCCTGGTCCATGTATCACCACCACCACCAGACCACCAGCCACCTACTACCACATCCTAATGCCACCCATTTACTCCTGGTCCATGTATCACCGCCACCACCAGACCACCAGCCACCTACTTCCACATCCTAATGCCACCCATTTACTCCTGGTCCATGTATCACCGCCACCACCAGACCACCAGCCACCTACTTCCACATCCTAATGCCACCCATTTACTCCTGGTCCATGTATCACCGCCACCACCAGACCACCAGCCACCTACTACCACATCCTAATGCCACCCATTTACTCCTGGTCCATGTATCACCGCCACCACCAGACCACCAGCCACCTACTTCCACATCCTAATGCCACCCATTTACTCCTGGTCCATGTATCACCGCCACCACCAGACCACCAGCCACCTACTACCACATCCTAATGCCACCCATTTACTCCTGGTCCATGTATCACCGCCACCACCAGACCACCAGCCACCTACTACCACATCCTAATGCCACCCATTTACTCCTGGTCCATGTATCACCGCCACCACCAGACCACCAGCCACCTACTTCCACATCCTAATGCCACCCATTTACTGCTTACTTTTATGTTTCTGCTTAAATTTAGTAGCTCGTAAATCCTGGGGAGAAACATGGCGGCTGTGGTTTAGAGTGATGTGTGGCTGAGTAGCGGTGTGAGGCGGTGGGGTTGAGGAATCGGATGAGGGAGGAAAGCAAGGTTGGGTAGGGAGGCAGTCAGAAAGGGAGGAAGGGAGGCAATCAGAGAGGGGAAGGGAGGCAGGCAGGGAGGGGAAGGGAGGCGGTCAGATTGGGAGAAAGGGAGGCAATCAGAGAGGGAGGAGGAGAGGCAATCAGAGAGGGAGGAAGGGAGGCAATCAAAGAGGGAGGAAGGGAGATTATCAGAGGGAGGAAGGTAGGCAATCAGAGAGGGAGGAAGGGAGGGAGTCAGAGAGGGATGAAGGGAGGCAATCAGAGAGGGAGGAAGGGAGGCAATTAGAGAGGCAGGAAGGGAGGCAATCAGAGAGGGAGGAAGGGAGGCAATCAGAAAGATGGGAAACAAGACCATCAGAGAGGGAGAAAGGGATGCAATCAGATAGATAGGACACAAGACAATCAGAGAGATAGGAAAGAAGACTATCAGAGAGGGAGGAAGGGGGGCAATCAGAGAGGGAGGAAGGGGGGCAATCAGAGAGGGAGGAAGAAAGGGAATCAGAGAGGGAGAAAGGGAATCAGAGAGGGAGGAAGGGAGAGAGGGAGAGGAAAATATGATAATAATAATAATAATAATCAATCAGAGGCTGGAAGGGAGACATAAAAAGGCAGAGGGAGATAATGAGGAATGAAAGGAAAGGGTGGGAAGCTGGCAGAGATTAAGGGGAGATGGGCCGTTTTTCTGGCCTCCCTTCTTCCTCATGTTTAGCCCCATTAGTTTTCAGATCTTAAGATGTTTTGCCCCATTAGTTTATCGATTTTAAGACACTTCGCACTATTTATTTGTCAATATTAAGACTATTCGTGCTATTTAGGTGTCGATTTGTTTCCCTGGTGAACGATAGTGAGCCTGTAATGTTGGAAGAACCGGCCTTCGGCCGTGAAATATTTCTACCGAATAATGTACCAATTAATCTAGAAGGAGGTCTGTAGAGGAAACACAAACTAATGAATATATAATTATGAAATCATCGACCAACATCCCTTCCCCCTTAAAGTCAAACTGGGGAGCTTATGCTAGGCTAGGTGAACAGAATCATCTGGAGTAAGGAGTGTCCATCCCTCTTTATCTGTCCGGGAATCGAACCCGGGACCATTCGATTGTGACTCAAACGTGCTACCATTAAGCCACATGTCAGAAAGGAAGGCAGGGAACAAGGTAATATATCTCCATTGTAAAGTAGTTAATGAACACTTGTTCACGTAAAAACGGCAGCAAATATATGTGATACTTGAGTAGTTTTGATATGTCCTCAACTTAAAGTTATGTAGATATATGATCTTCTGCAGATATGGTGATTTATTTATCAGAATTGATTATCGTTCTTGTCAAAATCCCCGTAACCCTATATATCATTATAGCAGTTTACATGGAATTAACGTCCCTGAAACAATTGACCTTTATAGGTATGCCATAAATAAACTTGGGCATAGAAGTCTTTAAGCGAACAGGGAAGCTGCTTTGTTCATTTTACTACTAACACCTTTATTGGCAGACAACTATCTAAAATACTTTCATCTTCTCCTCTCGTTCAAACAGTCCGAAATGCTATAATGTAGTTTCTATGCAATTCGTACTAACATAAATACATTAAATATATCACGCACGTGTGGACGCAAGAGTTGCCGATTAGCAATCAGACATAGAGTGCTCTCAATCTTATAATTACCTCTCCAAAATTAGTTTTCTGCCCACAGCTAACTGTGGAAGTTGAAGTAAATAAACTAAAGGTTACTAAACACTTCTGATGGTCACAAAGGCTTTAAAGTATCTCAGTATAGGCTCAAATCGCGTCCTATGCGTGACAGGGCTAACCCAAGACTTCTACCCCCAAGTATCTTTAAAAATTGTATTTAAGTCTGTATTCACTCTGTCTCGCTGCTTCAGGTTCAGGGACCGAATACCTGGCTCTGCAATCCTCAGTGGTTTACTAATATGAGTGCAGTAGCTGTAATGCAGCCAAGCAAAGCGCCATCTATCAACCAGGATTGTTGACCATAAGGGTAGATCTTTTTAGGGACGCGTTCATTGCTCACGAAACCGTCTTATTCGGCTATTTGGTACTGCTCTGAAGCGGCAGACCACTTCATTAACTCAGAAAATTTCCCCATTTTATACATAACCACTGACGATGTTACACGCCACCGAACAGAGTCACTTTTAACTCAGTGCCATATACCTGTATACCCACTCCGGTTACACAGGAATCATATATTTCATTGTTATTCTTCTAATGGTACGTAAATAGGATTATTTTTCAGTTGTACATTGTATGTGTTGTTCTGATTGCAATTAACTAGGTTTGTTTGGTTAATTAAGTCCCATTACTAATTACTAAAACTAATATATTTAATTATACTCTCAAGTTATGTAGTATTAATAGTTTTTTGAGTAAATGTTTACCGTGTGACAGCCAAGAGTTTTAGAATTTACGGTCAATATAAAGTTTGATAAATCTACAGTTATACTACCCCTATTTTGTCGTTATTCTGTTGGTACTAATAGGTTAATATTATTAGTAGTATGGTTTGATGATGCGCGGAAATGTAAATATGATTTGAAATAGATACATTGAAGTATTACAAACCTTCGGCAAAGTAAGACTCGTCCGCGGTTTGTTTACCTGGGTGTACAGTCGGTTGGGCTGCGTCGTACTTTTGTTTTGCCCCCTGCTGTCAATATATATGATGATGACAATAAGTCATGGGGGGGTGATGGGGAAAACATTTTGGTCAATATACAGGAGACGCAACAATATAGGTAGCAAATTTCTAAGGGTAGTTTTGGGTTCCTATCATCATATGCTTAATTTCTATATACTTTTTATCCCGGGGGGGAAACAAAAAATCTTGTTTTTTTTATTGTTTTTTTTCTTGGATTTTTGTTTTTGTTTTATTAACCTAACCAAAAAACCTAACCTAACCTAACGTAAATGTATTTGGGGGCTATTAGGTTAGGTTAGGTTAGGTTTTTTGGTTAGGTTAATGACCCCCCCCAAAACAAAACTAAGAAAAACAAAATTAAAAATCCTAAGATTTTTAGTTTTGTTTTCCCGGGGATAAAAAGTATATAGAAATGAAGCATATGATGATAGGAACCCAAAACTACCATTAGAAATGTGCTACCTATATTGTTGCGTCTCCTATATTCTCCTGGTGTTTTTAGATTGCTGTGTAATGGGTTAATATGCATTTCCTACTATTATCACACATCAAAACACCCTTACACAGCTCTAAAATAGATAAAAATAAAAATAAAAAAGTGTTTAGCAATTGAATCACTTAAACTTTATATTGACCAAATTGTCTTTTATATTTTTATTTTTCATTTTGTCTTTGTTATACAGTGTTGTTTTACATCAAGGACTACGGGAAATGCGTATTTACCCATTATTCATCAATCTATAGGCTAAACATTCCCCCCCCCCCCCTAGTGGGGAGGCCTATGAAGATCAGGGAAAATGGCAGGTTAAAGAGGATTAACATTTGAAAAATAAGCTCTATTTAGAAAATATTTTGCTGTGGGATACAGAATTATTTGAGAGGGGTAAAGACCCCCATCACCCCCCCCCCCTCCCCCCTCCAGGACTTCTTGATATTCTCATATATTTTAACAGCATGGTGCAAAAACTCCCTTATAATAAATCTCCAACAGTACAGACATATACTGTATACCGATGTATTATGTGATATGACAATTCCATAGGCCACACATAAATAGATGGATCTCGCGGCTGTCACACCGTAAAATCTTACCGTGTTTTGCTCTAACTTTCAATTTTAGGCTTCAAAATTACTCTGTACAAGGTCAAAACATTGCCCAATACAGATGATCGTCAGCGCGTTGGTTTTGTTGTTCATTATATACTGTAAACTATTAACTTCTGCAACATTTGCGGCCTTTCCTCTAATTTTCCCTCTGTTGAACACCATATCTCCTCCTACAAAACTGATCTTCTTTTCCTCACTGAAACTCAGGTGTCTGAGGCAACTTCCAGTAGCCCCTTCTCGGTAACCTCCTACTTTCTCTATCCTAGTTTCAAAGCCAAAGGTGGATGTTTTGCATATGTGCACAACAAACTCCGGTTTAATTCTACTGTAGTTTTGGATTCACAGCACATTCATCATTTGTTATGGCTTCGATAAATTTGTCATATACCATACTTTATTTCTATATATGTCAGTAGCACCCCAAATGGAATTATAACTACCTTAAAAAAGTTAATATTTACCTCCTGTTATCGACAGCCAAAGCTGAAGATTGCAGAGTAAACAACGTAGGCTTGTCTTTTGGCGCCCTTCAATCTTTTATTATTTCAATACCAAACCATCGGGGGTGTGGGGGCCGCAGCCCCCACCTATAATACTGTGATAGGTTAGGTAAGGTTCCTAGGTTAGGCTAATATTACCCCTTATCTTCGTCTTTTACCCTGCAATGTCCCTGATCTTCATAGGCTTCCCCACTAGTGGGGGCCGTGTTTTTAGATTGTTGGATAATGGGTAGATACTCATTTCCGACAATCCTTGGTATAAAACAAAACTGTATATCAAAGAAAACTGAAAAGAAAGACAAAAAAACGCTAAAATCGCTGTGAAACCAAAACTAGAATTTTACCCAAACTCCCTTGCTCTTGTGTTCCCGAATTTAACTCCTCTGAATTCTCAACTTTATGGGTCAAATTATCCTAGGTAAAAATCCAGTTTTACACCGGGGACGATTTTTACAAGTATTGTATATTTGTTGTCCTTGTTTTATTTTGTTTATTTATTTATTTATTTTTAACCCCGTCCGAAATTGCAAAAAATACATAATCCTCAAGCTTAAGACACCAAAGCAACAACAAATATTTGCACGCTCGAGATCACGTTCCTGTCTATTTTGACTACCATGGGATACAATAAATAGGTTGAGGGCACTCATCCCCATATGACGTATTGTCATCATCATACATATTGTCAGCAGGGGCCAAATAACAGAAAAAAACAATCAGAATTGACATGAAGGAGACCACGAGCGTATGAGTATGAAACAAGATGACCGTACGGCCGGATACTATATCGTTCCCAATTTTTTTTAGTGATTTAGGTATATTATTATAATGAATTACTGACGGTGTGGACATACATACCAATGAAGTGCATAATATAACTAATATATAAGCCTAAATATTAGATCATGGCTTCGACCGGGTGTAAAATTAAATATAAATCCTATCACCTCATGCTCATACTAAATATTTCTGTGCTATCTATCTTTCCCCTAACTTTACTGACTTTTCCAAATTATTTGACTATCTAAACACTAAAGTGGAACACATTCTATCCATTTCTCCTTTCTCAGAGAAATCTCAATCTTTGGAGATTTCAATGATCACCATTGAAAATGGCTCTCCTCTCATTCAACTGACCAACCTAGTGAACAAGCCTACATCTTTTCTATCCTAAATGACTAAGAGAAGCTGGTTCAGCAACCCAACCGTATCCCGGATCGGTTCGGAGATCGGGGGCAATATTCTTTACCTGTTTTTAACTTCTAACCCTTCTTTTCTCTCCTTTGGTCTCCTCCGACCATAAACTTATCTCTGACATCTGTCCTATCTCTCCAGTACGGCCAACCGATCCTCCCAACCTGGAGGATATTATCATAATCTCTTCTATAGATGTACTTTTTACTCTCTCTGGGCTTAACCTGGGAAGCGCATACTGACATAGCTATGGTATTTGAAACGTCCAGCCAGGCGAAGGTATTTTGGTTTATTCCCAACGAAAATTGTAATTTTACCATAAATATAATTATTACTTATTCATATGCGCCTATTTTATGTTTAATATGAAGATACTTACATTTAACAGCAAAAAACAAGTGGGAATAGTATGTGGGGGTGAAAAAGACGTATTATTGCTGACCGATCGTATCAGGAGGGAAGAGGCGGCACAACATATATCCTCTCTCTCTCACTTACCGATCGATACTGACGTCTTGCAAGTGAAGTCTCTCTGTTGCTAGGATCTCTAACTGCCTACCCTGTGACCCTGAGACTGCAGGCAGAATATTTGCGCTGAAAAATACCCGATAAAAGGGAAAATAAGAGGAAAAATAGGTGATAATTGAGGGAGTGGAAGAGAGGAGAATGGGGGGTTGGACACATGTGGAGGAGTGATAGAAGTTATGGAGGGGAATTTTCTGACTTAATCACATATTGCTTTGATAATATTCAAGGACACTAGTGCGACGTTATGAGAAACAATTTATTAGGGAAAATAGGCACCAATAGATTCGCCATATTTTTCTCCATATAGTCCGCATGGAGGATTTTCGTTATCAACAAATTGAAAAATACCCACTTCACAGACAAATACACCAAAAATCTAAGTCAAAGCGGGGGTGTGGGGGCGGCAGCCCCCACCTATAATACTAGGTTAGGTTAGGTAAGGTTGTTAGGTTAGGCTAATGTCCTTTCAAAGGGGTATATGGTAGTAAACACTAGGATAGCCTATACCAGGTCAGAGGTAAAAAGAAGAAGAAGAAGAGTCCTGCAGTAGTCTCCTTGAATTATACCATTGCTTTTTTTTGAGTGCCAGTGGGGTGTTTTGAAAGGCATTTTGTATGCCTAACCTCTTAAAAGTCCCTTCGCCCAGTAAAACCTCTTAAGGGTCTCGGCGCCTTTCTCGGGTTAATACTAAGAAGGTGTATGGTCCGGATGGTGTTCATCCTGTTGTACTCCAAAATTGTTCTTCTGTGCCGACTCCCTGCCTGGGCAAACTCTTCCGTCTCTGTCTCTCGTCTAATGTCTTCACTTCTTGCTGGAAAAAGGATGACTGCTTTCAAACCTCCAACTGCTCTCATTTCTTGCATCTCTAATGTGTTTTAAACTATTCTTTCTTCCAAATGACTTAAGCATTTCTCTTCTCATAATCTACTCTCAGATCGCCAGTATGGCTTCCTTAAGTGTCATTCTACTGGTGATCTTCTTTCATATCTTACTAACTCTTGGCCATCCTCCTTTCGGGACTTTGGTGAAACCTTTTCTATTGTGCTAGACATATCTAAGGCCTTCGATAGAGTCTGGCACAAATATCTAATTCTAAACTACCCTCCTTCGGTCTTTATCCCTACATCTGTGCCTTTATCTCTAATTTCCTTTCTGTCCGTTCCATAGCTGCGATTGTGGATGGCCATCGTTCACTTCATCATTTTATCAACTCCGGTTTTCCTCAGGGTTCTGTCCTATCTCCAATTATCTTTCTAATTTTCATAAATTATCTTTTCAACTGTACCTCCAGTCCTATACGTTCATATGCTGACTACTCGACCTTACATTTTTCAACTAGTTTTCCACAACGCATCTCTCTCGCTACTACATTAATTATCAGTGTTCCTCAGAGCTCTCTCAGTGTATACCACCACCTATACATAGGGTACGTAGTACCCGGCTTGCAACCCAATCCCACCCCTACTCAGTGCAACTCTCCAATTAAAGAGTGAAACGTTTTCTCTCAATCTTTCTTATATTTAACAGCTGAGCTCTGGAATCCATCTTCCCCTCATCCTATGACTTAAATTGCTTCAAACACTCCAGACATTTTGGCACGAACATTCATTGATTTTGGCCGTCATTCTTTCAACTTTGTGAAAGGCACTCGTCACAGGCAATTTTGCCGTTTGTCTCTCTCATCCACATAGAAAAAAGAAGTATTATATATATATATATATATATATATATATATATATATATATATATTATATATACTGTATATATACTGTATATATATTTATTTTTATTTTTATTTTTTACTATGTGGATGAGGAAGACAATCCGCCTAGTATGGATCAGTTGGCACGTTGTTTTTCATGGTTACATTTGTTTTCACTCACACTCGTGTGGGGCTCAAACAATCGGCCATAACCATGCCAACAATTCATGCGAAAGAGCTTTTGACATGTTATTAATAGCTTTAATTGTTTTGCACCGTTTTTGGTCTCCCACCCGTGACAGTTGTGATGCATGGATATTAAACAGTCACAACAACAAAACAAATTAACGTACATGCTATAATGGTGAGGTACAGTCGTGGTCAGAAATAATTAAACACCTCATAATGATACCAAAAATAACTATAGTACAAAAGAGTACAAAGGAAATCAAGCAACAACAGGTCTAGCGACCCCTCTAGGCTGCTTGTCCTCCAAAACACTGTGGATCAAGTGTCCAAATAGTGGTTTAGAGTGGGTAAGGGAAAATTTGGAAGGGAACTACTGCCCTGGAACTAATGTCTGTGGCAGGATTAGGAAGTAAAAGGGGACAGATGGGTTAGTAACATAACACAGTTATAAGGATCTTTCGTATATCTGGGAAAAAGAGAGTAACGTCTTAGTAATATAATTATATACGCAATAAACCTTGATGAATCTTAGGGGGTAATAATATAAAGTTACTCATTTACAAACGCAGTTAGTCACGGGTTTGATGCAAGATATTTGTCTAGGCGAAGTTTAAATTAATCAACGGTGCTGCAGTTTATAACGTCTTAGGGAAGCCCATTCCACAATTTGACAACTCAATTGAAATTCTTAGATTAGTGCGAGTTAAAAGATTTACCAATAATTTTGCAACCGTTTCCCCGCGTATAATTAGACTGGTCGATAGTGATGTACTTACTACAGTTCATATTGTCGATGCCTTTGATGATTTTGAACACTTGAATTAAGTCGCCTCTTAATCTGCGCTGGGTTAAAGGAAATAGATTTAATTCTCTAAGACTCTCCTCGTATGGTTTATTCTTTAGGCTAGGTATAATTTTGGAAACTTGTCTATATATTTTTGGTAATAAGGGCACCAGGACTTAACACAGTATTCTAACTAATGAATTACAGTCATATAATCTTTTTGGTTTAGGTGGTGTATCAAAATAGTTTGTTAGTGTGTCATCATTTTGCTTCCAAAAACTGTCCAACAATTCCCAACTGTGACTGTAGAGCATGACTCAAAAATTGGCTGTAACATTGAACCAAAATTGTGCAATAGCGGAGTCAATTAACCCACAGAACCCCAGCGACGACACGTTTGCGTCGGCAATGTATGTAACGCTAAACCCCAGGGACACATAAGGTGCGTCCTGGTTAATTACTCCGGTCCTATGGCACCTAGAGGGCTCAGATTTGTATGAAAACTGTGTAAGGATCCCACGCAACAATGCCGATGGTTGAAAACTCTCAAAGTCTAACCGTATGCGCGTGAGCGCGCAAAAACCTGTTTTTGCCTACCAATTTCCCCATGTTAATTCCGACTTTCGGGCACACCGTAGGACCCCTTAATGACCTATGGGATCGGTTTTTTGTGGTTTTTCTTTCATTTCTACCCATTCCTGGTGTTTTCTGGAAAACAAAAAATGTTTACAACCCCCTGGTCCTGGGTGGTACATTTATTATTAACTAGCTGGGGTTCAATAAAAAGTAAAGTAATGGTGTGTAATAGGGGAGAGCATAGGGTGAATCTAGATGTGAGGCTGGATGGGGAAATATTGGAACAAGTAGAGTGTTTTAAATATCTAGGAGGAACGATAAGCAGGAGTGGAGGTATGGAAGTGGAGGTAAAACAGAGAGTGTGTGAAGGAAGGAAGGTTTTCGGAGCAATGGGAAGTATGTGGAAGACGAGAAATCTCGGAGTGAAAGTAAAAAGTGCACTGTATCAAGGAATTCTTGTGCCAACAGTGATGTATGGGGCTGAGACATGGGCTCTGAAGAAAAAGGAGAAAAGAGGGCTGGATGTGATGGAGATGAGCTGCTTGAGGAGTATGTGTGGAGTTACTCGTAGAGACAGATTGAGGAATGAAGAGATACGTAGGAGAGTGGGGCAGCAAGAACATTTGTCAGCCAGAGTGGACAGAAGGGTGCTGAGCTGGTATGGTCATGTTGAACGAATGGGAGATGAAAGGCTTACAAAGAGAATATGTGAGTCAGGTACAAGGGGAGATAGAAGGGCAGGAAGACCCCCATTGAGATGGAGAGACTGTGTAAGAAAGGCTTTGGATGATAGAGGAATGACTATAGATCAGGCAGGGGAAGTGGTGGTGGACAGGAGTGAATGGAGAATGCTTGTGAATAGTTGAGTGAACACGTGGTCATTTGGAGTAAGGGGTCGGGCGCAAGTTGGACTAGATAATAGTCCATCAGGCGCCTGGCCCGGGGAGACGATTAATATGAAGGGTGTGCCTGGAAGTGTGGTGGGAGGGCTTGTGGCTTTGGCTCCGCTGCATGTCTGCCTGCCGAGATCGGAACCTCTCCGGGTGGTCAGGGGCCGGGGGAGTGCTGGAGCGACCTTGGTAACCCTGGTCTCTGGGTCTTCTCCTGGGTGACCTGGATGTGTGAGAGTTTGTGTTTTTTATCTGTGTTTATTTTTTGTTTTATGTTGTTTTTGTGTTTTCCCTGTTCTTGCTCTGTCTTGAGTCGGCTACCCCCAAAATGGGGATTGGGCCTGAGCATATAGATAGATAGATAGATAGATAGCTGGGGTTCAGTGGGTTAACAAACTTTTGCGACAGTTGTTTTTGGACATTTTAGTCTGACAGTTTCTTAATCATACGATCATCATACGAGAAATCACGTATGCCCTATATTGTGAAGTAATACTCTTTGTTCAGTAAGTAACAGAAAATCATCCCATTCCGGTAAGACTAACTTACTAACCCTTTTCTACTTCTGATCTTACTTATCCAACAGCCTATTCTGGTAGAAATCAATCATTACTGTATACGGTCATCTGGTCATAATACAGGCAGAACAATAATTTGACCACATTCTGATAGGACTGTGCACCCAACACATTGTGATAAGGGCTAACACACTCAATATTTGTTTGTTCTTTGTTTCAGCCCTACGAGTTCTTGTTCCAGGTTGCAATTGCAGCAAAGAGCCAGGTGAGTGCTGTAACCGGCTTGTGTATATGCAGTAGTCTTTGCTTCGTAGTCCTGGGGCGACTGATTGTTGCTCATTGTCTTCATAAAATACCACTTATTGACCTTATCACTCACTAGGCACTGCTCCACATTGCATATTTTGAAAACAGGATTTTTCATCTAATACTATTGTATGTTGGCAACACCGAGGGAGTTTGCATGCCGTGTCAGTGGATTTTGTAGTAATATACTTGAACCTTTGCAACAATTTATGCCATGTAATTATTCTACTCGCTTCATGAACATGTTCTCGTGTAATGAGTACTTTATATTCATTCATCTTATTTGTCATTCAGCTCGCGCACTTCTTATTCTCTCCTCACTTTGCGAAGTTATAGTTGGTAACATGTTCACAAACATTTTTCTTGCTGCTACCACTATATTTTCATGAAGTTTATAATTAATTACTGGGTAGCTTGTAATTGCGTAATCTCCAGAGAATACACAGTTATTTAGGAGTCCTTAGCATGTTACAACATCAACAAATAAATGTATTTCTTTAAACTATTTATTATCATGATGAATTTTGCTATACTACAGTAAACGGCAAAATACATTAAATTGTTACCAAATCTATCTATGATATGACGTCATTATTGACATAATATATAATTATGTTAAGACTCAAGCAACGTATATTTCTTCCAAATGAATGGCCATTTAATAAAACCAGCTAAACTAAAGGTCTTCTAACGATTGTATATACGTTTTCACAAATTTGGATAAAACAATTGGTGTTCATCCAATTAGCCTATTCACCACCCATAAGATATATTTATACGAAAATAGTTCCATGTAATTTAATTTAATATTTGAGGATGTAGTATTTAGGCGTAAAAGCATTACTCGTACGCTCGCGATCACGTTCCCGTATATTTTGACTGTCATGGGATACAATAATAGTTTGACAGGGCTTCGCCCCCCCCCCCCCCCTCACCCTCACATGACTTATTGTTATCATTATATATTGCCAGCAAGGGGGTGGGGGGGATAACAGAAAAACAGTCAAAATAGACGTCACGTAACCGTATGCCGGCTATGGAAGTCGTATGCAGAACCAGAAGGGATAAGTAATTGAATAAAGATGAGAAGTAGTGGAAAAGAAGAAGTTCAGAGAGAGAAACAGAAGTACAGGGGGTTAGATTGGGGACAGATTGCAAGGGACGTCTAGAACCAAGCACACCATGCCAAGCTCTAAGGAGACACGCGAGTAGGAGCCCCCCAGCACCAACACTAGGACAGCGGCACCCAATCACAGACCACTACGTCATGAAGAGCAAGCGTCCTATATCGCGCCAGGCCCGCCGGCCAATCAAAAGCGTGGGAACCCCCGACCGAGCAAGGAAGGCACACGTACATACACACGCACATAATACCACCACGCTGCCTCCTTCGTTCTCTCTCTCCTTAACTTCTCACTGCATATCTTATACTCTATCACTGATATAAAATACTTCCAATTGTCACAGACAAGAATAAAGACCACCACTGGTCTGGCTGTGACAACATGAATACTAAGAAAGGAAGAACATCGTTCTACGATTATTATAGCCCATTTCACTGCCCTGGTGAGCGCTAGCGAGTACGAGCACATTCTGGCAAGCTAGCCAGCGTAACACACAATAATAACTTATATATCATAAAGTAAACGCATGCGAGATGAAAAAATTATAAATGCAAGCAGTAAGCGAGAGAGTAGACTGACTGACTCGGGCCCACGCCTCTTAGCCAATCACAGGCCATGATTTACGCATTACCACATTTAAAATAAGCAGTGATGGTCTTTCATCCCTTGCTTGTTTATATGTACGATTTTATATGTGCCATGTGATATTTTATAGCTCTTAAGGTTCGAATATCACCCATCACATTATCATTAGATATATTAAAACTTATGTAGTTTAATAATTATATGGAATATATATTTATATTACTATATATTTATACATAAGAAATGTATTTCCATGACATAGCCTACTAATTCATGCCCAAAAATGTCTGTGGATAGACGAAGATCTCCCAAGTTGCTCGGGAAGTATGGATTTTCAGCAAGTCCACGGAAAATAGACCAGAAACCACGGAAATCATGGAGACCACGGAAATATTGGCAAGTGTGATAACCCCTTTAAGGGCCTCTCTACTGGTGACCTCCTTGCTTATCTTACTAGCTCTTGGTCATCCTCCCTTCGGGACATCGGGGGTACTTTTTGTATATCATTAGACATATTGGAAGCCTTTGACGATGTCAGGCACAAATCTCTACTTTCCCAACTACCCTCCTTTGGTTTATATCCATCTATCTGTGCCTTTGTCTCTAATTTCATTTCTGAACGTTCCATAGCTGCAGTTATGGACAGCAATTGCTCACTTTCTCAACCTATCAACTCTGGTGTTCCTCATGGGTCGGTTATCTTTCTAATATTCATTAATGTTATCCTCAACTATACCTCTAGTCGAATCTACTCATATGCTGATGACTCTACCTTACATTATTCAATTAGTTTTTCACAACAATCCAGCATGTAAGTCACGTGGCAAGGCCATAGCACAACTATCTTATGAGCTATCATTAAATTCTGATTGGGGCAGGGAATATTTGTTTACTTTCAATGTCTCCAAGACCCAATTTATACTAGTATCTACCCTTGCCAATCTTCTACAAAACTAACAATTGCTCTTCAACAATATATATACAGTATATCAACCTTTCATATTCTCTCCAAATTCTTGGTGTATCCGACTTTTCATGGAAAGATCATAATATTACCACTCTTGACAAAACAGCATCCCAGAAGTGAAGTGTGCTATACCGTCTTCATGGGTTCTTCAACCTTGCACAGCTTCTTGCTCTGTACTGTATAGGGGCATAACACGCCCTTGTATCCAGTATTTTTCACATATGTATGGAGGTTCTACCCATACCACACTTCTCGAAAAGATAGAGTCAAAAGCATTTTGCCTCATCACTTCCTCTTACTAGTTCCTTACAATCTCTTTCTATATGCCGCAATATTACATATATTTCACTCTTTCATCGCTATTACAATAATGAGTGTTCTTCAAAGGTTCCTGAGTGCATACCCCTCCTTTACGGTGAGTTGGAAAAGCACCACCTTTCTGAGGAATCCCACTCCAATTCTGTTCAGCTCTCCAACCTAAGAATTTGCAAATTTTATCATTCTTTCTTCTATTCAACAAGTGAACTCTGTAACTTTCTTCTTCAATCAATCATACCTACATCCTATGACTTAGGCTGCCTTAAACTTCGTGTGTCCAAGTATTTTGACCCCAACGTCCCTTGAATTTGCCTCTCTGTCACTCTTTTGGCTTTGGGGGAGATATTTGTTACAGGCAGCTTGCCTCTTGTCTCCTTCATGCAAACAAAAATTATATATATGGCTAATATTATATTTTGTAGACATATAAATGCAATCAATCCATGTAATTGTTTTCTAACTTATATTAGGTATTTCTTTCATATATACTGTATATACTGTACTATTTATTATTATATATAGACTATAATATTTACGTGCTACTGTATGCATTCAGTATTTCTATATTGTTTATATGAACAATACTTTCTTTGATTCAGATATATATAATTTATACAGAAAACAAATATTTACAAATGTCTAAGGTATGACATGAAACACAGTGTTGGGATACGATGGTTCCATTATTTTATTGTTTGAATGAAGAATGTGGGCAAGGTCTTTTTTCCGCTACAGTAAGACACAGCCAACAAACCGACTTCCACCAGAAAAACTACCTCCCAACCACCTACCGTAATATTGCGACAAAATATCGCTGCTCCAACTGCCTTACTTCTTCTAGAAAACCTAAAAATATTGGGAGTTTTTAAGGCAACACAGGACCATGCCCAGACACTCAGGACCACCACCTGACAATGTAGGACTGTTGACCAGACTAAACAGGACTGCCAGACGTCTGGCAGTCTGGGAGTGTCGGGAGGGCTATGCGAAACCCCTAAGAAAAGCTGGATCATGGGTGAGTAGGAAGAGGGAGCGGAAATGTTGTGGGTAGGAAAGATTAAATTGGGGAGTGGGGAATTCCGGTGAATTGTGTAAGGGTCCCAACATTACAAAACTAATGTCTAATAATATGGGAGGGAGGAGCCTATGACTCTTCTTATGGAGACGACTATACATACAATGTAATTGTACGATAAACATTCTAGGTGTTTGTAGTCATTTCCTCTCTCAGTATGGTTACACTTTCCAATGTCCATGTTTTCCCTTTAGGAGTCTTTATTATATAATGTTCGTATTAAATGTTCAATTGCACTTATCTCCATGGATCACTACTAACAATAAATATTAACTTATGTTTAATATGAAATTGTCACTTGGGAATTGTCTCTACCATTGTTGTATTCAATATCCACCTTTATTTCTGCCCCAAAACAATTCAGTTATCAGCATAATAATATACACACAGATTGATATGCACATATTTATCAATAGATAACTTAAAGAATTGCACCCAAAAAATCCTGATAGTTTTAGTAGCAACAGGAGCAAAATATATCTTTAAACATTCTAGTGATGGTCTTGTTCACATAAGCTTTCTTCTACTCAACAGCTGAGCTCTGGAACTCTCTCCCAGAATCAGTCTTTCCCTCTTCCTATGACTTAAATTGCTTCAAACTCAGTGTGCCCAGGCATTTTTGGCTCGAACGCCCCTTGATTTTGGCCCTGTCACTCTTTCAACTATGGGGGAGGCACTCGCTATAGGCAGTTCTGCCTTTTGCCTCCCTCAATCACATAGAAAAAAAAAAGAAAAAAAAGCAACGCTATTCTTTCCACAAAGTTCATTGCAATACAGTAACACTGATTGCATTCATGCAAATGCCAATAACAGTATATCCTTGAACTGGAGCAGAATGATCAAGTGATATCCTGACATGATGAACCAATCACCAAAGTTGAGCCAAGTTAAGGGGTCGTAAGTCCTCCTTCCTTGAAGTTACAGGGCATGATAAACTGAACAAGATTACGTAGCGCTCCGTCCCAGTATTGTGAGCTAGATAGTCTCATAATTTCACTGGGTAAGCTTAAGGGGAGATGGGTCGTTGTTCTGGCCCCCCTTCTTCAAAGGAGTACAAAGGGGGGAGTACAAAGGAGTACAAACGAAATCAAGCAACAACAGATCTAGTGACCCTTCTAGGCTGCTTGTCCTTCAAAACACTGAGGATCAAGTGTCCAAACAGTGATTTAGAGTGGGTAAGGGAACATTGGAAAGGGAATTACTGCCCTGGAGCTAATATCCGTGGCAGGACTAGGAAGTTAGTAGGCGACAGATAGGTTATTAACTGAGGGGTGGATAAAATAAAGTTATTCATTTACAAACGCAGTCAGTCGCGGGTTTGATGCGAGATAATTGTCTAGGCGGAGTTTAAATGAATCAACGGTGATGCAGTCTCGGGGAAGCCCATTCCACAAGTTGACAACTCGATTGAAGAAGAAATTCTTAGATTCGTGTGAGTTAAAAGATTTACCAATAATTTTGCAACCGTTTCCCCGCGTGTAATTAGAGTGGTCGATAGTGAAGTACTTACTACAGTTCACATTGTCGATGCCTTTGATGATTTTGAACACTTGAATTAAGTCGCCTCTTAATCTGCGCTGGGTTAAAGGAAATAGATTTAATTCTCTAAGACGCTCTTCGTATGGTTTGTTCTTTAGGCTAGGTATAATTTTGGTAACTCTACGTTGAACTCGTTCTACCTTGTTTATATATTTTTGGTAATAAGGGCACCAGGATTGAACGCAGTATTCCAGAAGAGGGCGGACTAAGGAATTGTAAAGGGTTAGGATAACGTCTTTGGATTTATGCTCAAATGACCTGCCTATAAAGCCAATTATTTTGTATGCCTTCTTAACAACTTCTGAACATTGTTGACTCGGTTTTAGGTTACTCGATATTGTTACTCCCAGATCGGTTTCTCTGTTTACATTCTTAAGCTGAGTGCCATTCATCGAATAGTTTGCTTTCTCATTTAGGTATCCGATATGTAGTACTTTACATTTATCCGCATTGAAACTCATTTGCCAAATTTGGGCCCAACATGACAATTTATCTAGATTGTGTTGCATATCGTCAACTTGTTCTTTTGAGAGTACGCTATTTGCAATTTTTGTATCGTCAGCAAATTTTGAGATTGTACAGGTGAGACCCTCATCTATGTCGTTGATGTAAATTAGAAAGATAATTGGTTCTAGTACCGATCCCTGGGGTACCTCACTACTTACATTGGTCCATTTAGATGCCTTACCGTATATGACTACTCTTTGCTTTCTGTCCCTGAGCCAATTTTCTATCCATTTCAACACACCGTCTGTATTCCATGCGCTTTTAGTTTTAGCAGTAAACGTTTGTGGGGAACTTTGTCAAAGGCCTTTTGAAAATCAAGGTATATAATATCTACAGCTTTACTCTCATCGTAGAGGTTGAGGATATCGTGGAAGAAGTCTAAGAGGTTTGTTAAACAGGAACTTTTTTACGAAAGCCGTGTTGAGTATCTTTAAGTATGTTATTTTCGTCTAAGTGATTTACGAGTCTGTCTCTTATGACTGTTTCTAGAATTTTACATACAACTGAGGTTAAGCTAATTGGACGATAGTTACTGGGTAGGGATTTGCTGCCTTTTTTTAATATCGGTGTTACGTTGGCTAGCTTCCACTGATCAGGCATAGTTCCAGACTGCAAGGATTTATTGAATAGTAATGTCAGTGGTTTGGAGAGGTCATCCTTAGCTTCTTTTAGAACTCTAGGCGAGATTGTATCAGCCCCATTAGTTTGATGATTTTAATACCTTTCACCCAATTTCGTTGTCAATTTGAAGACCGTTCGTGCCTTTTAGGTGTCACTATTATCCTGGCGAGCGATAGCGAGCCTGTAATTTTAAGAAGAACCGGCATTCAGCCGGGAAATTTGTCTACCGAAAAAATTAACAAATATATCTTGAAGGTAGGTCTAGGACTCTAGGGGGTGTTTTCTAAGCTTGATGGAGGTCTAGCGAGTATACTGGAAACAAATATTAATAAATGAATTAACCCTTACAGTACCGGTGACGTCTTTTTGTTTTTATTGCAGCGGCATTCAGACGATTTTATGAAGCTTAGAAAGGATATATGGTAGCTAAAATGATTAATTGAGATAATCTGTAGTATTTATGAAGCTTAGAAAGGATATATGGTAGCTAAAATGATTAATTGAGATAATCTGTAGTATTTATGAAGCTTAGAAAGGATATATGGTAGCTAAAATGATTAATTGAGATAATCTGTAGTATTTATGAAGCTTAGAAAGGATATATGGTAGCTAAAATGATTAATTGAGATAATCTGTAGTATTTGAACGGTTAGATATCATTGAGATAATCTGTAGTATTTGAACGGTTAGACATCATTGAGATAATCTGTAGTATTTGAACGGTTAGACATCATTGAGATAATCTGTAGTATTTGAACGGTTAGACATCATTGCCAAGCTGAATACAACCGTCTAATAGTGGTCAGAATATATTGAAAAGGATGTCACCGGTACTGAAAGGGTTAATATACCAAAAAACCAGCCACTACCCCCTTAAGGTGACTAGGTAGCAAGTTACAGTGGCCTATTAGTTATCTAGCATATTTCATAATTGGTAGGGTATACGGTATTGCCAGAATGAAGAGATACAGGGCCATTGTCCTGAACATATTTGTGTTTCAGTAAATGGAGAAACGTGCTTCAAGCCATTTTGTTTAGTAGTCATAAGCAATTCGAAATATAGTGATTTTATAAGCAAATTATCACTGTGTAAATTTAGATAGCTTTTGTGTGTGTGTGTGTGTATATATATATATATATATATCTAACTATCTCTCTGTCTATTGCCGGACGCCTCACTCCCCTTAATGAGGGTGGCCATACACATAATGCCCCCAAGCGGACCTACTCCCTGTAAGAGGGACAATCCGAGCCAGTTTACTGAAGGACTTACAGGTTTGACCACTCAATTCAGGATCCGTCTGACTCCGAGGCCCTTTGTGTATCTTGTTAGCACTATTTTTCTACAGTGGTATTCGGCCAATCCATCCACTAACCTGCCTTACCCTTAGGCAAGCAGTACGGCTTTGTATCAGGTTTACTCCCCTAGACAGGTTGCCGACTAAGGCTGACGAGTCCCATCCACCCGGATTTTTATAAGGTTGTCTCCCCTAGATGGGTTGCCAACCAAGGCTAACGAGTCCCATCCACCCGAAACATATATATATATATAGTGTGTTTAAAATATACACCATCAAAATTACAAAGTGTAATACAGAGAACAAGAAGTTAAGTCCATTAAATGCCATTAATGAAAAGATATGCATTAACATTGTCAGGGATATTTGTGATTCATAATTCTTTAGTAAGTGTGAATATATTCGGATGAGTGGATCCATATTTGGGTGTTAGTGAGAGCCTGTTTTGTTTGAGGGTTCATTGTTTCAAGTAGCTTAGGTACGTGTGAGAGCGGTACGAGTGAGCGCGAGAGGGAGTTTCCTTTCCGAGTGTTTGGTGCTTCGAACTACGCTCATAAATTATCTTTTATAAAAAAATAACAAGGCTGAGCATTAACTAGCGAATGCCATCAGTTTATCAATATGGTTCGCCAGCGTAATAATATTGTGCCTCCTAAATTGTCTAGAAATGTCTGTCCACGGCTGTGCAATACGCGTAATACTCTTATTTACTCATAACCATAACATAGCAACGTTTTATTTGGCCCACACACAATCCCACAATCATTTAATCCTTTATGTAGTTAATAATATAAATTAATTGTTTGAATCTGATACTTGGTGATAAGAGCATAAGCAAATGGGGAGTCTGCAGAGAGACGATTGGCCCACACAAGGCAGATCCCTTTCAAACTCAACCCATCTCGTTCATATGCATATCTAATTATATGTTGAAGCTTTCTATCGTTCTTGATCCTACCATATCACTCGGTAGCCTATTCCACATGTCTACAACTCTGTTACCGAACCAATACTTACCTATTGCTTTTATGAAACGAAATGTATCTCATTTGAAACAATTTTTTAGAGTTCTTTCGATATCACTGTTACCATGTCCCATTTATTTATCCCACAGGCCCACTTGAACACCTCTATCATATTCCCTCCAACTTTGCGTGTCTCTAACGAATCTAAGCCTAATTTCATCAACCTTACTTTATATGGAAGATTTCTAATATTATGAATAATTTTTGTCATTCTTAGTTGTACTCTCATTGACAAATAGTGAGAGAGCTACATAGAGCTACATAGATACACAGACCACACAGACCTCAAGGTCCTTACTAGGCAGTCTGGCCTTACAAAATATATATATATATATATATATATATATATATATATATATATATATATATATATACATATATACACCGGTACATACATATACACACATACACACATATACACATACATACATACACACATACATACATATATATATACAGTATATATATACATACTGTACAGTGCACACACATACATATACATACATTTTTTTTTTTTTTTTTTTCATATCACCCCAGCCCTCTGCAGATAGAGGTCAAGCCTTCCCTTGAAAGCGTTTATTGTGTCGCTCTCCACCACTCTCGCTGGTAGTTTATTCCACTCTGTCGCCACACTGTAGGTGAAGAAACTCTTTGTGACATCTAGGTTTGCCTTTTTGGTTTTTAATTTCATTCCATTTCCGCGAGTTTGATTAGTATTGTTTAATGTGAATAGTGCATTTACATCGACTTTGTCGAAACCTTTTAGTATCTTAAAGCACTCAATAAGCTGACCCCTCAACCTCCTCTTTTTTAATGAGAACAGGTTCAATCGTTTAAGTCTTTCTTCATATGGTTTATTTCTTAATGAGGGTATCGTCTTCGTCGTTCTACGCTGTACTGACTCGAGTCTTACAATGTCCTTGATCAGATAAGGTGACCAGAACTGCACACCATATTCAAGGTGGGGCCTCACCATACTTTTGAACAGTGGCACTATTACGTTTTCATGTTTATATGTAAATTTTCGTTTAATAAAGCCCAATGCTATGTTTGCCTTATTTGCAGCTGCTATACATTGGTCGGAAGTTTTTAGGTTTTCAGATATTAGTACCCCTAGGTCTTTTACTACCGTTGCGGTTTTTATTTGTTTGCCATTCATTTCGTATTTGTATTTCATATTTCTGCTACCAACCTGCAGCACCTGACATCTATCGACATTGAAGGGCATCTGCCATTTTTTCGACCACTCTGATATCTTGTTTAAATCAGATTGCAACGCATTTCTATCATCTTCGTTCAGGACTGTATTTCCTATTTTTGTATCGTCGGCGAATTTGGAAATGGTGTTGTTTACCCCTACATCAATATCGTTAATGTAAATGAGAAACAGGACCGGTCCAAGGACTGAACCCTGTGGAACTCCACTAGTGACAGGCTCCCACTCCGACTCCACTCCATTTATCACCACTCTCTGTCTTCTGCCTGTAAGCCAATTTGTTATCCAAGAATGAATTTCACCTTTGATACCTATCCTCTCCAGTTTAGCCAATAGTTTTCGGTGAGGCACCTTGTCGAAAGCTTTTTGAAAGTCCAAGAAGATTATATCTAGTGATTTCGTCATGTCGTTATATGTGAATAGTTTGTTATAAAATTCAATCAAATTTGTTAGGCATAACTTATTTGATCTAAAGCCGTGTTGACTATTTTTGATTAGGTTGTTTGATTCGAGGTAATCTACTATCTTATCTCTAAGGATTTTTTCCATGATTTTTCCTACAATTGAAGTTAGACTAATTGGTCTGTAATTACTCGCTTTGGCCTTGCTACCCTTCTTGTATATCGGCGTAATGTTCGCATCTTTCCAATCACTCGGTACAATCCCCTGTAGTAATGATAAGTTAAATAGTTGTGTCAGGGGTTTTGCTATTTCGTCCTTAACATTCTTAATTATTTTCGGGTGGAGCATGTCGGGTCCCGGGGTCTTATTTACATTTAAATTACTCAATTTGCTTTGTACTTCGCTAACACTGATGGTGAAATCTTCTATCACATGAGTTGAGGTGTTATTTTCAAGGGTATGATCGATAATTTCTTCTGTGAAAACTGAGCCAAAATATTTGTTGAGCAGATTTGCCGTGTTTGTGTCACCTGTTATTGTCTGGCCATCTTCTATTAGCGGTCCGATTCCGCTTTTGATCTGTTTATTTTTATTTACGTAACTGTAGAATTGTTTGGGGTTTGTGGCACTTTCTCTGGCAATAGTCATTTCGTAATTTTGTTTGTTCGCCCTAATTATTTTTTTCACTTCCCTTCTACTATTTTTGTACAAGTTTTTAATTACTTCAGTGTTTGTGTTATTTTTTACAAGTTTGTGGAGTTGATTCCTTTTCCTTATTGCCTTGCCAATGTCTCTACTGTACCAAGGGGGCATACTTGATTTCGTATTACGTTTTGGTTTCATGGGTACAAATTGTTTATGCGCCTCTGTAATTGTAGACTTAAAATGTCCCCATAGTTCATTTACTTCGTTTATATTTATGAGGTTTGAGTGTATGTTTGATAGCGATTCCTTAAGTCCGTCATAATTTGCGTTTTTGAAGTCCGAAACCATTCCTGTTGTTTTTACTGAGGAATATTTTCTTATAACGTTGATTCTTAAGATTTTATGATCGGACGTTGCCAGATGTTCACCTACATCCAGGTTTGATAATAGATTTTCTTGGGTAGTGATTACGAGGTCTAATATATTCCTGTCTCGCGTCGGCTGTTTTACGTGTTGAGTCAAAAAATTGTCCTGGATGAAGCTTGTCATTAGGCGTGACTCAGCATTTTTTCCGGTCGTGGTATTCCAGTCAATTAGGGGGAGGTTATAGTCACCTAGTAAAACTGTTTCGTCGGAATTAAGGGTTTTCTCTAGTATTTCATAACAAATTGTATCATCGGCAACATTTAGTCTCGGTGGTCGGTACGCTGTAGTGATATTTAAGTTCATGTTTTTTGTATTTATTTTGACGCACACTATTTCTGCATTACTTTCGGGGAGAGTCACCTCAACGGGGTTTAAGTAGGTTGCAACGTACATTGTTTTCCATTGTTTCGGTCTTTATGAAAACATTGATATGGCTCTATGAGATATTCATGAAGTAGATCTTTATTTTTAAGGTTCAGATGTGTTTCCGTTATACAAATAACGTCAACTTTCTCATTTAATAACAGACATTTGAGTTCGTCTATTTTGTTTCTTATTGAGCAGGCATTTATGGATATTATTTTTATATCATTTCTCTCAGCATGCGCTGGATTCGTTTTTCTTATTGGTGGGGATGGGTTTGGGGTTGTGACTTGAAGCCGCGGCGGGTTGTCAAATTCATTCAGTTGGTTGGGTTGGCTTGGATGGGGTTGGGTGGGGTTGTTTAGTTTGTTTTGTGGTTCAGGTAGGTAAATTTTCGCAACTTGTGGGCCATTGGGGTTGACGGTTTCGTTTAAATGGTTGTGATGGACTTGGAAGGGTTGGGCGGGGTTATTTATTTCTCTTAACTGTGCGGGTGGATGAAAGTGGAGTACATCTCAGTTGGTCCACGGTGGCCGTGGCGAGCGGTCATGAGGTAACCCATGCTCCTCCAGTCACTCGTCTCTCTCTCAGAGCCAATATTGCGCCAAAATTGCACTCGGACTTAAGTCGGGCCCCGCCACATAGTCCAAATTTTTCGATACGGACTTAAGTCGGGCCCCGTTAGACAAGGGTTAAGCAGGAACGTTTCTTACGAAAGCCGTGTTGAGCATCTTAAGTACGTTATTTTCCTCTAACTGATTTACGAGTCTGTCTCTTATGAGTGTTTTTAGCATTTTACATACAACTGAGGTTAAGCTAATTGGACGATAGTTACTGGGTAGGGATTGGCTGTTTTTTTTTAATATCGGTGTTATGTTGGCTAGCTTTCACTGGTCAGGCATAGTTCCAGACTGGAAGGATTTATTGAATAGTAATGTTAGTGGTTCGGAGAGCTCATCCTTAGCTTCCTTCAGAACTCTAGGTGAGATTGTATCAGGTCCGGGCGATATATTTACCTTGAGTTTATCTCAACATTTCTATACTTTTCTCTCTGTAATGGTGATATTGCTTAGAATATCAGAATTATCAATCTGAATCGGCAATGCTGTAGGGATATCAATGAGGTCTTCTGTTGTACAATCTGATGCAAAGAAAATATTGAGGGCATAACTCATTTGTACTTCGTCTTTGGTGTATTCTCCATTTTCAATGACTAACGGCCCAACAGTTGAAGTAACCACTTTTTTTCTTTCTGATATAACTATAGAATTCTTTCGGGTTTGTTTTACTTTGATTCGTAACATGTATCTCCAGTGTCTTTTTACTTTGCTTAATTAACTTTTTGGCTTTGAGTCGTAGTTCTCCAAATTTCACCCGTTCTTCGTCATTTTGTGAGGATTTTAATCTATCATTAGCAAGCTTTTTACCAAGCAGAGAGTCTGAAATCTTTTTATTCAGCCATTTGGGCTTTTCATTATGGCCTGTACGCCATATTTTGGATGATACGCATTCTTGCACTGCTTTTAGGTAAGTTTTTGCGAATAATTCCCAAGATGTATTTGTTGTTATTGTTAATTAGAGGGCTCCAGTCAGTTTCTTTAAACATTGCACTAAGTTTACGAAAGTTTGCTTTCTTGAAATTGGGGACTTTCTTAATGCTGCTATTTGGTTCGTTACTAGTAAACATTAAACTGAAAGTTATCATACGATGTTCGCTGTTACTGAATTCATCAGCGACATTCAAATTCTCTATCAATTCTTCTTTTGTTGAAAGTACAAAGTCAAGGACGATATTTCCACGGGTTGGAGATCTAACAAATTGTTTTAGCGAACTCTCTTGTAAGTTTGCATACAGGTCTTGTCCAGAGTGTGAAGTAATACTATCTCCCCACTTAGTCACAGGTAAATTGAAGTCGCCAAAAAATACAGTATCTTGCGAGTTACTTATGTCTGCAATTTGCTTATAAATTTATTGGTCAGTTTGCACTGATTGAGCTGGAGGTCTGTATATTAATGCAAGTATTATTTTTGTACATTTATTATTCTATATTAGCACAAAGGATGTGGCGACGTTCACAATTCAAGGTTTTGACAAGAGGGTCGGGTTAAGACTTTCTTTGATAAATAGTAAAACGCTACCTCCATTTGTATTTATTCGGCTTTTCTCAATCATTATATAACCAGAAAGTGAATACTCTGCTAAAAAGGCTCTGTCTTCTGTATTAAGCCAAGATTCTGTTATGCCAATGACATTGTAATTTTCTGTAAACACTAGTTCCTCTAAATCTGAAAATTTCTTGCGTATGCTACGAGCGTTTGCATAGAAAACCCTTATAGTTTTGGGTTTGGAATTCACGGAACGCTCTACAGTATATTCAAATTCTTAGTTCTGGTTGGATCTACATTTATGTACCTGTCTATCCTCAGTCCTCGATCCTCGTCCCTGGTTGTCCTCGGTCTTGGGTGCCCTCGATCATCGTCCCTGAGGGTGCAAAGCTGTCTGTGCGTGTGGAGAATGAACAGAGCGAGGTCTTTGATCTGAATGTTGGGATAAAGCATGGGTGCATGTCCCCATGGTTCTTCAATATATATATGGATGGAGTCATGAAAGGAATACAAGGAAGAGCAGTGGATGTTGGTGTACTGCTGATACGGGAAGCAAAAACAAGTGGAAGTTGCCTGTATTGCCGTTTGCCGATGATACATTTCTGATTAGCAATAGTGAATGGGTGTTGCAGGGTCTGGTAAATATTATTGGAATAGTGTGTGAAAAACGGAATCTCAAGGTGAATGCGGGGAAGAGCAAGGTTATGGTCTTTGAAAGGGGTGCAGCCACCGAGTGTGAGGTGAGGTTGAACAGACAGGCTATGGAGAATATCAGCTCATTTAACCCTCAACCGACGGTGAACATCATATGACAGGAGAGAGAATATTGGCCACCCCTGCGGTGCCCATCATATGACGGGTGCTATTTTGAGGACGTTATGAACTATGAGAGAGAGTCCGCGCGTTGGAGGGACAATAGCCGGCCTCTAACCGCTCGCCACCACCTTGGGGCGGTCACTGACACGTACTGTGCCTCGTCCCCACCTCCGTACCTCACGCAACAAGGTAAAAACCGTGAAAAATACCTTATTTTAGGGTATTTTCACTTTGCGTCACTCGATCGTTTCAAGAGAGCCTGTGGTCGTACAAGGATGATTCAGGTGTCATTGGAAAGCTCTACTATCGCCCTTTCACAGATATATAATTGTATTACACTCTGGTTCTTGCTTATGCATGAAAAAGAGCATGGAATGAAGCCCATTTTCGGTAAATATACCCGCTCAGAAATACAGTCTTGTAAACAAGCATGCCCGCTTTGTGTTGAGTAAAGATGGAAGTATGCATTTAGAAATGCTGCAGAGGGTGCAACAGGGGAAGAGGATTGTAGTAATGCTGAAAGCAGTAATAAGAAATTGTGTGGTCAGCATGGAAGTAAAGAAGTCCTTGCATGACAGTGTGGTCATTCCAACATTGATTTACGGAAGTGAAGCATGGACGTTGGTGAAGAGACTCAAACCAAGAGTGGGAGTGGTGGAAATGAGTTACTTGAGAAAAGCGTGCGAAGTTACATGGAGGGATAGACAGACGAATGAGGAAGTACGAGAGAGGTGTGGTGTGGATGTAGAGGTGCTGGAAAGTATGAAAAGGAACACCTTGAGATGTTTGGCCATGTGGAACGTATGGGAAGCGAGAGAATGACTAAGAGAGTGTACAAGTGTGAGGTGGAAGGACAGAGAGCGAGAAGTAGACCGAGTGAGAGGTGGAAGGATGGAGTTTGTAAGTATATGCGTGAAAGCGGGGCTGGATGGGAGGAGGGGCGTCCACTGACTGGGGACAGTGGTGCATTGGGGCGTTTCGTTTTTCGCCACCCTTTCGGGGATCACGGCGTCCGGCAATATATTGATAAATAGAGACATTAGCGTACACAAGCAAGATAGAGGAGGATTTTCTTGCCAATAAAGCACATACAATTAACACGAATGAACAGTAACCCATGAGTAATGGAAATATAGTCTATACATATTATGCAAAAAATGAAAATATAAACAAAATGAAAATAAAAATAAAACTGCAACTATAAATAATGGTGTTATGTAAAGACCTACACTGGTGCGACAGATGCACAAATACGAGTATGAGAGAGAGGGAGAGTTATAGTTAGAGAGTTACGGGAACTAGAACAAAATATAACAAAACTTTTTGGAATGGACAAATGAAGTAGAGAGAAAGGGGAGGGACTGGTGATTGACAGTACGAGAGTTACATGGAGTTACACAAATACACGGACTGTAAAAGCTTTGCGGGTCGCACAAAATGGCCGACATGAATTCATGAAAGTGTTCCAACCAGGCAGAATAAACAATATGGCACTGCCGTTAAATTTATAGTAGAGACTGAAAGAGGAAATACATGCTACTGATACATACATTGCCTATCGGTCTTTAACCCACTGAACCCCAGCTATTTAATAATAAATGTACACCCCAGGACCAGGGGGTTGTAAAAAAAATGTTCTTCCAGAAAACACCAGGAACGGATTAGAAATGAAGGAAAGCCCACAAATCCCCTAGGTCATTAAGGGGTCCTACGGTGCGCCCGAAAGTCGGAATTAACATGGGGAAATGGGTAGGCAAAAACAGGCAAAAACAGGTTTTTGTGTGCTCACGCGCACGCGGTTGGACTTTGAGAGTTTTCAACCATCGGTATTGTTGGATGGGATACTTACACAGTTCCCATACAAATCTGAGCCCTCTAGGTGCCATAGGACCGGAGTAATTAACCAGGATGCACCTTATGCATCCCTGGGGTTTAGCGTTACATACACTGCGGACGCAAACCATGCGTCGTTGGGGTTCAGTGGGTTAATGGGAGGTTTGTATTTTACTCCCTAAACCTCCAGCAACCCCAAGACCCCCATTCGAGATATATTTGAAGATTTTTGTGTAGACAAATAGCTTGGCCTAAATACCGGTTCTTCCTAAATTGCAGGCTCGCATAGACGAACTCTCCAGGCAAAAAGATGACAAGTAAATGACACGAAGGGTCTTAACCCTTAAAGAGGGTTTGCCAATTTGAAGCAAGTTAGGAGCATTATTATGGCTTTTAACCCTTATTTAGCGGGCTATATGGTCTATTTGACCGTAGCGCCCAGCGGGCTTTTTTTTAATCCTAAATAGGGTTGTTTACGTGATCATTTTCATACCTAAATAAGACCCAGAGCGTAAAACAAGTATCTATTCCTGAAAGGGCATAAACAGAGCTTTCCAATGACACCCGAACCATCCTTGTACGACCACTGGTTCTCTTGCAACGATCGTGCAACACGAGTGCAAAAACCCTGTAATTAGGTAATTTCCCTACATAATTCCCTGTGTAGCGAGTGAGAAGAGGGGAAGGAAGTTAGAATACAGTTCAGTTGGTCCACCGTGGTGGTGGGGGATGGTCATAGGGTTGCTACGCTCCTCACACCGCTCAGCTCTCTCTCTCAGCAACATTACGTGCTGAAAATTGCGCTCGACATAAGTTGTGAACCGCCACATAGTCCATATTTATTTCACACGACATAAGTTGCGCGCCGCCAGTTAAGGGTTAAAGGGTTAAAATTGAGTGCAAATGGCCGGGAGCGCAGCGGGCCACACGTCCGACTCCCAGGGCCTACCGCCGCCCACTAACTCACCCTCCCTGTGTTCTCGAGCTGCCGGCAGTGTAGCCAGTAGTGAGCGTAGCTGGGAAAAATATACCGCTAAACGCTAAACTCCTATGTTACTGGTACCACTGTATGAGAACCACGAGTGCTACGTAGCTCGTTCTGGTCTCATTTTGAAGATTTTAGCGCCTAGTTTTTTGCTGAATACATTTCTTTTCATGCAGATATTTGATTTATCATTCAGGAGGGCCTGAATATGCCCAAATAAACCCAAAACCCCCCGCTAGACAAGGGTTAAAATTGACCAACAAATGGGACGAAAGGCCTTTAAATCGCCAAACTAATGAGGCGAGAGTCTTTAAATATCAAAACTAATGGGGCTAAACATAAAGAAGAAGGAGGTCCAGAATGTACAACTCCCTTAAGTGAAAATATGCCCTTAAGCCAACATCTGTTAATCAGAAGCCTGTCTAACTATTGATCAACAATGCTTGGTAGTTAATTTACAAACAACACCAACATTCTCTGGCTGGTAGTGGGCTAAGTGGAATGTCTGATTAGTGAAAGCAGTATCATAAGCCATAATCCAAACAAACTTAAAACGTAAATGGTTATGGGACTTAAGGGAATGTTTTTGTTTATTATTTAACTCCCGGCTCTCTCATGCTTAGCGTCATGAGTTTGAAATTTGAAGACGTTCTCTCCATTAGTTTGGCGATTTTAAGACCATTCACCCCATTTTTGTCAATATTAAGACCTTGCGTGCCATTTACGAATCGATTTTTTCATGGCGAGTAATACAGTATAAATAATGTAATTTTGAAGGAACCGGCCTTTGGTTGGTAGATTTTTGAATCGACAAATATACAGATTCATCTCGAAGGGAGGTCTTGGGGATGTTTATTTAAGCTTGATAGTGGTCTAGGGAGCAAACTAAAAAAAAAAAAAAATTAACATGAATCATAAACAATACACCCAATAACAAGGTCCCCCTTCTCTTTCATATCCATTGTTTTTACAGAACGACCAAATTCACCTCAATTGTCAACAACGTAATACTTTATAATAAACACGTCCGATGAAAACATTATAAGCGTGTCATTATTGTTAAACAAATAATTAAGTGACAGAGGTGACTGAAGAAAGGTAAGATCGAAATTTGAATGAGAGCTTGACAAATGAGTGCGTAGTGGCTTTGGTGAGAGAAATGATTCTGTTACATTAATTACTGTTTGAGAACATCCTTGAAAATATAAATGAATGCAAACAAAATGAAAGACAAATAATTGAATACAATTGGACGAAAAATTAATGAGTCATTCGACCAAACATGTTGTCGAAGTAAAGATGACTATTATAGGTAATGATAAACTAATAAAATAAACTATATTGAGGCAACAACGTCATTATTAATATGTATCAAAAACCCATTTTCACTGGCCTTTGCACTAAATTTACTTAGTTAATCACCCTGAACTATACACGTAACCGTAACCGTGTCGCTATTCTTGCTAACCGAGAATGCAAAATATGTTCAAATTACTTTGTTTTACAAAAGGACTTTACTTACATTAAAGAAATCTTGCTCAGGAACGGTTCTCCTAAGTTCTTCATATACTTACACATCGGTATACCGTTAAGTCAATTAGTGACACCTGACATAGTCACACGTCACACGGTTCCACGTCATGTAGTGCACTTAAAACTAGAGTACCAAGTACCTCGAAGATAAAATAAAACAAAATAATTAGTCAAAGTCATTCGGGAGAGTTAACCCCAGATGGCATTAACAGTGATTTTTAAAACAAAACGAACCATCAGGATTTTTGTAATGTACAAGACAAAACTTCCGCTTCCTTAGAGTCTTCTCGAATATACCAACATACGTGTGACAGCAGTCAGATGTCTTACATAGAAAAAACAGAGATATTTTAAAGACACACATTAATGAACACCTACTAAAAAAAAAAAAAAAATGTATTTCAGACCCGATGTCGCATCGCCTTTCGCAATTTGTGGCAAGACTATAGGTTACATAATTATGACATTCGAACACAATGTTATTGATACCCTGCCGTAAATTATGGTGTTATAAAGGTTTGTCAAATTATTATAGTTACGATGCTACCTCTTAGGGTAGCCAAAGGGAACGCAAAAACATGAGCAAGCGATCGGACACCAGACAGACCCCCCTCCCCTACAGTCATACTGTCCCTCCTCCACCAACCCCACCAACCAAGCGCCCCCACCAACCCCCTCCTACACTCATCCTTCTATACCCCCTCCCCACCTCTCTCTCTTTCTCTCTCTCTCTCTCTCTCTCTTTTCTCTCTCTCCTCTCTCTCTCTCTCTCTCTCTCTCTCTCTCTCTCTCTTCTCTTCTCTCTCTCTCTCTCTCTCTCTCTCTCTCTCTCTCTCTATAAACATTGTCTGTTAAAGGGAAAATATAAAGCCATACATAATTTATGCTTTAATATATACGTATAATAGTTTATGAATGGAAATTATGGGCGGAGCTTGGATTGATAGTTTAGGGAAACAACCGTGATAGGTCTGTTTCAGTTTGATATTTTCCCAGTGTTTGGAATACTTGAGCAATTTAACGGGAGATGTTCACTGGCCTGCGATCGAGGAAGGTGCCTACTCACAAGCTACTGAAGGTGTGCTACGTCCCTGCAGGAGATGGCCGGTATGCTGAGATGCCCACGTGGATGCAAAGGTGTGATTGCGCTACCACTTTTCAATATGTTCAACCAAGAGAAGAACGCTGACGCACTGAAAATAAGCCTTAGCAGGTAATTATTAGCCATAACGTTTTTGTCTATACGTTTACGGAACATATTTTATAGGAATGACAATGTTTGGTGATTATATCTTGATCTTAATACCATTACATTCTACATGAGCTACGTGCCACAAATTTTCCTCAGGTGAGGTGAATTCGTAAGGTTATTCAACCTTATATTATTCCAATAGATTCAGCCAAGACCTATATACTAAGGTCAACCGGCGCGCAGGTAGGGGTGGATTAGCGCCTGTCAAATGACAGACCTGCGCCCCTCCTCTCGCACTTGGGCTCAAACCAAAATGGGTAACCTGAACACATAAAGTTCATGTAGGCGCACTATGTATATTAGAATGACATTCTTTGTTTATAGGCCCCGCTAGTTGGTTGTGTGGATCACTATGCCGAATAACTGCTCTGTGTTTGGGTTTCTTTACAACATCAAACAAGCAAAATCATCTGAAAACATTAGATTATTTTCGATTCCCAAAAATTAAAAAATATGACGTTTGTGGTTGAATGCCAGTCAACATACAGATAAAAGCAACCCAACACATGCATTGATTTGCTCCATTCATTTTGACGTTAACAACTTGAAGGATGATATGCAATCACGTCTTCTCGGTACTTATAAGAGGACTAAAAATGACCGGCCATTGCAAGACGATACTGTACCTTCCATGTTTCTACCACACGGTAAGCTTAAAAGAATACAGATATGGGGATATTAATGGAAGTGGAGATGGGTGGCAACATGTAAACAATATCATGATAGTAATAGTATGCGTAGGCCAATGTGAATTGTTTTTATTGGAGGTGATTGTGTGAGTATAGATATTGGTGATTGTGGGAATATTATTAGTGGATGCCTGCTTGCGTGCCTTATTGATAGTAATATTTGTGTTATTTTATATCACTGATGGTGTAAATAGATATACGTTATTTTGTCGCTGGCAGTGTATTTGTGTATAGGCTACTGTATACATATGATGTGAATGTGTGTGCGAGTATTACAAGTAGTTGTAGTGTATATAAGTAAACAATATTAAAACGAGTATTTGTTACCGTAAACAAATAAATGTTAGTCTTATATTCGTTGGTATGGGTGTTCATTAGTTTTGTTATTCGTAATAATGATTGTAGTTTTCTTGCTAGGGGTGGTGATAAATACTATAATCATGGCAGTGTGTAGAGGTATGGCTGTGTGACAATTGTTGCCTGTATGTTTGAGTGACATTTTATGGTTGTCTTACATACTTTTTGTTAGCGACACTATATACTGTATGTGATCATTTTTGTTTTGTGGATATGTCTGATCCTGTTTAATAGTGGCTGTATACAGGGTACTCCACGATTCTTTAGAAACCGTATCGGCACTTTCAGAAATTAAAGAGCGCTATTATGAACCAAAATATTCTATAAAATGTATGTGTTTTTGTTGTCAACATTTTACAGCTACTGCCTTGTAAAGTAGGTATTTTGTCATGTTCATTGTTTTAAATCCATGTTCCCGCCAAATGAAAGGGATATGAAAACAAAGTTGTGCATGGTGCAGCATGGTATAATTACTGTATATAACACCATAAACAAAGTTGTGCATGGTGCAGCATGGTATAATTACTGTATATAACACCATAAACAAAGTTGTGCATGGTGCAGCATGGTATAATTACTGTATATAACACCATAAACAAAGTTGTGCATGGTGCAGCATGGTATAATTACTGTATATAACACCATAAACAAAGTTGTGCATGGTGCAGCATGGTATAATTACTGTATATAACACCATAAACAAAGTTGTGCATGGTGCAGCATGGTATAATTACTGTATATAACACCATAAACAAAGTTGTGCATGGTGCAGCATGGTATAATTACTGTATATAACACCATAAACAAAGTTGTGCATGGTGCAGCATGGTATAATTACTGTATATAACACCATAAACAAAGTTGTGCATGGTGCAGCATGGTATAATTACTTTATATAACACCATAAACCATACACTACTAAAATAACCATTCCATTCTATCATTAGAGCGGGTTAAGAATGCCGAATGTAAAAGGCCATATAGTTGCAAATGTATGTAGTATGTTGTATATGCCTATAACGTTTTAACAGTCTTTCCTTTGTAGAAGTATCTACAGGGAAAACAATATTGCGAGACACCCTGCATTTGTGTGATAAATTTTGTTAGTGTGTGTGTGTGTGTGTGTGTTATTGATATTGGTGTGAATGTTTGAGTATTGTTACATTTGGCTACGTTTGTTTGAACACATTATATTAATTGGTCTAGTGCTGAATTGTTTGTTGTTGTTTGTTGTTTGTTTGTTTGTTTGTTGGTCATAGTTGATTACTTACATCTGGATAAACAGAGAACGAAGTAATCACGATTTTGTGAACGAAGGTAGAGGAAGCCATGTTTTTAAATGTATGTATTCTCTATTGTTTATGTCCAATTGAAAGGGAGAAAGGGAAGAGAACAATAATTTGTCCCTTGTAATAAAAACACGAAGTTATTTCGAAAGACACACACATGTAATCAGTGTCCGTGTGTGTGTGTGTGTGTGTGTTACTCAGTTACTTGTTCGTCAAGGGGAATCCACGCAATGCGAGCTAAGCTCATTATTATCCCGCCTCCTTAACTGGGAATGTATTGCGTGAAATGCATGTTAAGTGTTTTATGCACTGTTGGAATGGCTGTGGATGTGTGTGTAGTCTGTATTTTAGCCAATTGGCGACATCGGAAACGAAGGCTTAGGGTGGATCTATATGGTACCATTCTCACTATAGACGGTACCGTCTCGCCCGAAGGCTTAGGTAGCCATCAGCTTAGGTGAACCATATGATACCCATCTCGCCTTGTACCATTTTTGCCAACCCCAGATCGGACGTCACAACGTCGTCCACTTATTCCAGGTACCTATTTACAGCTAGGTGTGTGTGCGCGTGTGTGTGAGTGTGCTTAAATTCTACCTTACCTATGTTAAGCTACTCCTTGTCCTTAATGACATGACAAGCCGCCTAATTCCTTATAAAGTAGAAGGATGTAGTGAAACATTAAAAAAAGTTTGACCCATATAATCCCAAAAGGGGCTTTTTGACCAAACACACACAAACACGTACAATGTATTGTACAAACTGAGTGTGCGTGTGTGTAAAAATAATAACTGTATAGTAACTATCCTCAGTGTGTCTATGCTAGGTTCAGGATGTTTAAAATGCATAATATAATACATCCACTTTGTTTCACCTCGTTTGTTCTTGATCGATTACTCAAAGTGAATGAACTGATTGAACTTCCACTGATCTTAGATCCCATGGACTATAGTTTACAAGGAATAAATAAACAACAAAAGAAGAGGTACTGGTATTGAGGGAGGGAAGCTAGGTCGAGCGCAGGCTAGTGTGGGGAGCACTCTACACTGTGCGCGGGAGAGAGCTTATTTTGGTCAGCCATCCGGTAGACCTTAGTATATAGATCTTGGATTCAGCCCACCACATAATACCATAACATATAATAATACAACTATGTTGTCCTTAATATTCGACCATTTCCCTATTCTACGATATTGTCTTTCCACACAGGCCGTATGACCGTGTCGCTCACGTGATGGGTATGACAATCCAGGCAGTGCGGAAGATGGTGCAGCGCAACCTGCGTTCACAGCCAGACACACCACCTGAAACACCGAGCACTCCCACCATTACACCGCCTGACTCCCCGACCCCCTCCACTACACCACCTGTCTTTGACAGCTTTACTCTTGGTGCCATACGATGTTTTGTGCATGTCAAGTTTGCTGCAAAGGAAACATTTACTGTTGATACCATGACCGATGATTTGAAGAGGGCCGATATTATTCCAAGTGAGACCTCAGAGACGTCGATATGGCGTGTGTTGCACAGCATGGGATTCCGTTACAGGGTATCACAGAGAAAAATGTATGTACGGAAAGAGTCGAATGATATAGTATGTCGTCGTATTGACGCTCTCCGCGCACTCCAGCATCATCGGCAGGAAGGAAGACAGGTGGTGTATGTGGATGAAACGTGGTTCACAACAAGGATGTCACACAAAAGGGAGTGGGTGGACAGAACACAACCTGAAACAAGTGCCACCTACAGCCGTCAGGTGCCACCTGGTGAAGGAGAGCGATTTGTGGTGGTAGCAGGTGGCACAGTCGAGGGTTTTGTGGATGGCTCCTTTGTATGTTTCCCTGCAAAGAACAAAACAGGTGACTACCACGGGGAAATGAACAGCAGCCTTTTTGTTCACTGGTTCACAGCACAACTTTTACCAGCATTGGCAGAGCCATCAGTAGTTGTGTTGGACAATGCACCCTACCACAGCCAGTTTACGGAGGAAAGTCGCTGTCCCACTACTACCACCAAAAAAGCTGACCTTGTGAAATGGTTGGAGGAAAGGAAACTCCCCTTCTCACCTCACGCTACTCGTCCTGAACTCCTTCGTATATGCAAAGAAAATCGACCAAAGCCACGGTACAAAGTGGATAATATAATCCGAGAATGGGGTCACGAAGTTGTCCGACTTCCACCGGCGCATCCTGAGCTGAACGCCATCGAGCAGGTGTGGGTGTGTATGAAGAGATACGTACGCACCTCGTTACAATGATTCACTCGTGCCAGCCTGAAGGCCAGGTTAGAGGAAGCAAAGTTATGCGCAACCAAAAACATTTGGGCAGGTGCCGTAAGAAGAGCTATGGCATTTGAAGAGGATTATTGGTCATCTGACAATATTCATGACATTGTGGAACCTGTGTTATAAGCTTTGACAGCGATGATGAGGATGAACTCTTCCTTGACAGTGACGAAGACTAAAATAAAATATATGTACAGTACATTTGCCTGTTTAATTATCCATTAATTCTCTTGTTAATATTTATTTATTCTGTAATTATACAAACCTCTTCCAATTCTTTAGAATATTATGGCCAATCATGTCATCACATCATACGGATAACCGAACAACAGGTCCATATAGCCTGAAACGACCATACCCAACCATAAATTATAGGGTTATAATTATAACTACCCGCCAAACTTGCTAGCAAAGACAGTATACTGTAATGTGATTAACCAACTTATGGGTCATGTTCATTTGCAAAAGCTGCCCAACTCATTGTTGCTGTATATACTTTAGTTCTATTGTAAACCCAATGTCGCGTAATACCACGGTATATAAATGTACAAAGTACTGAATGTCTTTATAATTATTATCCAATATGCTATGTGTCTGTGTGTGGTGTGTGTGAGAGAGAGAGAGAGAGAGAGAGAGAGAGAGAGAGAGAGAGAGAGAGAGAGAGAGAGAGAGAGAGAGAGAGAGAGAGGAGAGAGAAGGGGATGAGTAGGAGGGGGTTGGTGGGGGCGCTTGGTTGGTGGGGTTGGTGGAGGAGGGACAGTATGACTGTAGGGGAGGGGGGTCTGTCTGGTGTCCGATCGCTTGCTCATGTTTTTGCGTTCCCTTTGGCTACCCTAAGAGGTAGCATCGTAACTATAATAATTTGACAAACCTTTATAACACCATAATTTACGGCGGGGTATCAATAACATTGTGTTCGAATGTCATTATTATGGAACCTATAGTCTTGCCACAAATTGCGAAAGGCGATGCGACATCGGGTCTGAAATACACAGTAGGTGTTCATTAATGTGTGCCTTTAAAATATCTCTGTTTTTTCTATGTAATGTTTTTTTTTTATTTTTTTTTTTTTTATTTTTTTAAAGAGACAATGAACGGAGGAAGGAAAAACACAGATAAAACAAAAAGGTCCATGTGCCTAAAGGCATCCTCCATTCATAAAATGTTTGTAACAACTGGATTTAAACATTTGTAGATTGTAAGTTTGTGGAAAGCAATTCGAAGGAAGTGAATTCCAAAGAGTAGTAGCTCTGGGGATAAATGAATTCTGATAAGCAGAAGTTCTGCATTGTGGAGGAGAAAGTGTAAATTCATGGGCGCTCTCAGCTGCCCTAGTTCTACGGGGAAAGATGTGGAGAGGCGGCACAATTGAAGCAAGTTCCTCGGAACAAATGCTGTGAAAATATCTGTAGAATAATGCAAGGGATGCAACGTTTCTTCGTATGGATAATGTAGGAAGGTCCTGTGTGATTGCAGGGTTAGGATTTGAGAGAGATTTGAGAGAGAGAGAGAGAGAGAGAGAGAAGAACAGAGTGTGGGGAGGCGCGCAGTGTTTTGCTATACTCGATGACGTCATAGCTGGCTGGCTTCGTGGGGATTAGTTGGAGGAGTTTTTTACCATGCTTGGTGACGTCATGTTTGGCTAGCTTCTTTAGCATTGGCTAGAGGACTTGTTACCGCTTTTCCTACGCGGTTCGAGCTAGTGCTAGTATATATACAGCTCTCTCGCTACTCTCTCCCTCAGATCTGGTTTCTAGAACGCATCCCTCTTATCCCTTTGAAATCGGTCTCCCTCTCTGCACCTGAGAACCTTTTCCTCTGCCTATCTCTCTCATTTTCCATATCTTTCACCACCTTTTATTAATATTATACCCCCTCTGGTTAACTCTACATAATCAGTTTCATGCTGGCCAGTTGTATTGTGCGTTAAGGTCTTCTATAACCCATGTATGATAGTTGTTAAGAAAAGTTGATCACGAAGCATTGGTTGGCATTCATATTGTTCAGTACCGCTTCCTATAATTATTAGTGTTCTGCTGGATTAGATAATGCTAGACTAGGAGTCTGATACTATAAGGTATTGTTTCCGATGAGTGCTGGCTTTAGTTAAAAGCTGCACGACATACCTGAGAACTGGAGTTGATTGGGTAAATTCTAGTCTGTGTGCCATTGAGAGTAGAGCATGCACGAATGAGGGCTTTTTTCCTATACCATTCTGCACTGTTCTAGGCTCGGTTGCTTGTCTTTGAGGTACGCCAGGAGAACGCTTAATACTTCGGTATTAAGGTTTCTCAAGAGAGCTACCCTTCCCTATAACGTAATATTTGACGCACAGACTTGAGATTTGCACTAGGCTATGCGGCATGCCATGCGCACCAGTATCTCGTATCATTGACTCTAGCTAGACTTTATCAGTCATAGTAGACATTTAGTATATTAAACCAATTACTCTTATTATGCATACCCGTTTATGATTACACAAGCATTTCGCAGCCTAGTTTGATGTATTGAGACACAAACGACTTAGGCTCTTTTTGTTGATAGGAATACTGCATTGTCGTGGCGATTATTATTATTGTTGTAGCGTTTAGGATATTCTTGGCTCCGACTGCATTATATATCCTGCCTTTTTGTGTGCATAGCCTGCACGAGCATTGTTCCGCTGCCTGCCTTTTTGGGTTCCATTTCCGATTCGAGCATCTTGATAGCATCTAACATTTAAAGAAGATTCCTTGTTGGTGTTGAAGGACTTTAGTGCACTTTCTTTCATGCAGGAGTGCCTGACATTTATTGATTAAAGTAACGTAAGCTGTAACTTCTTTTACCACCTTACTTTGCATACCATAACCAAGCACCTTCGGTTATAGGTAGTAATAGGCTGTTTTCACATAACATTAAGCCTAGAGTAGACGCACATTTATTGAGAGTTTGATAACCTATTATTGCATATAGAACTCTGGAGAGTATTTGTGTTCTTTGTTCACTGGGAATATACATCAGAGGTTGGATCTAGCGCTTTCCGTTGTAGCTTTTATGCCATTACTAGTCCAATGAATAAGAGCCCTGATATATTTAAACCTCAGTCGTAACAAGA
Source organism: Paralithodes platypus (assembly GCA_032716605.1). Classification (NCBI taxonomy): domain Eukaryota; kingdom Metazoa; phylum Arthropoda; class Malacostraca; order Decapoda; family Lithodidae; genus Paralithodes; species Paralithodes platypus. Next base: position 40,950,883 of record CM064533.1, read on the forward strand.
GTAGTGGTACGGAAGATTATGATGTGTCGGCAGCAGGGTTCAAACCACTGAGGACATTTCTGGTCTCCCCCTCTGGGGACTCCGAAGCAGGTCGTTGTTCAGTCATTTAATTTATTTGATTAATTTTAAGAACATTTTGAAAAAGTACTGTAGTATTTAAGGTGTTTGTAGTATAGTGTGTTGAAAGAACGAGAAGGTGTTTTGAAAGGCAAAATGGATTCTCCTACTTTTGTGAGGCATGGAAAGGATCAGCAAAGGAGGCCAAGTAGTTAAACAGGAGTATCAGTTGTCCTTAACACCCATCTGTAGCAATCCCTGGGAGTACCACCCATTTCGGCTGGTGCATACAGTCTCATCATGTATTTACCTATTGTTACCGAATCGTATATAATATGTATGCACTCCATTAATATTTAATACAAGCATTTAGATAAGTCACCTTCAACATATCTGCCTGCACTTCTTTTGTAACCTCTAAATAAAACTGGTATATATTGTTAAGCAAAATTCACACATTCACGAGTGTGAGTCCGAGTGAGCAAAATTCCCTGAGCCATCTCTAGTGTCCACGAGTCGGAACGAGTCACCACGAGTGTGTCGCGATTGAACTGCGAGTGGTGGAAAATTTGAATTTTAATGGTCACTTTTGGATCATGAGTAGGTACGAGTCACCTCAAATTACCACGAGTCACTACGAGTTATCACAAGTACGACACGAGATACAATGAGTACGACACGAGTAACTTCAAGTTACCACGAGTTGTCACGAGTGCGTTGAGATATGCCGAGCATGCCCCCCATTGTGCCCCTGGCATATATATATGGTGCCCCCATGCTCTCCCATTCCACACCTACAGTCACCATTGCGCAGTAGACACCACGGCATCCACGCAGCATGTCTCGCAGGAGGTACCAGGACCTAGTGATGGCGCAACTTCTGCATGTAGAGCTTGAGCCCTGGAGGAAGAGGAAGAAGAGGTGCAACATCAAGGCAAGTGTCAATGGCATAGGAGACAAAGGAGTGTGTGGGCTAGGAAGTGGCTACTGAGACGGCCACAGTATGGGATGTACGAGCAGCTGATTTGGGAGCTTGTGGCCGAGGATTGCAAGGGTTCAAGAACTTGCTGCATGTGAACAGTGCCATGTTCAGGGAGTTGCTGGCTCGTGTTGGTTCCAGGTTTCAGAGGGAGGACACCTTATGGCGGGAGGCTTTGATACCTGGCATACAGATAGCTATAACACTCCGACCTAGCCATGGGTGATTCGTATGCCAGCCTGCAGTATGCCTTCCGTGTGGCCTGCAACACAATTTCCTTCATTGTTCCGAAAACCTGTGAAGCCATAGTTGCAGAATACCAAGTGGAAGTGTTACGGTGCCCCAAAACACCTGCGGAGGGGAGGGAGATGGACAGCCTCTTCGCCAAACGCTGGGATTTCCATCATGCCGTAGGTGCCATTGCCGGGAAACTAGTTACCATCAGATGTCTCCCCAATGGAGGCTCCGAGTTCTACAACTATAAGGGCATTCATTCCATTTTACTCGTGGTACTTGTCGACACAGACTACAAGTTCCTGTACTGTGATATAGGTGCACATGGTAGCTGCTCCGATGGAGGGATATTCTCGAGGACAGACATCAGACCTGCGCTATAGGGCAACCGACTTGGTCTCCTGCCCGTTTAACCCCTGCGCAATGACGAATTTCCTGTGTCCTACTTTATCCTCAGTGACGATGCATTCCCCATGAGGAGGTGGCTCATGAAGCTACACTCAACCCACAGGCTGTCCGTCTCGGAACGCATCTACAACTACCGGCTGTCAAGGGCTCGGCTCATTGTGGAGTATGCGGTGTTGCCACCACTCGCGGTCGACTCGTCAGTTGGAGACCACTCGTGTTGCCCTCGTGGTGACAAGTGGTGACTTGTGGTCACTCGCACTACACTCGTGTTTAACTCGTGGTGACTCGTGTTCCATAATTTGAAATAACGGTCATTTAAACCACCACTCGCAGTGTCTCGCGCTACACTCATGTTTCACTCGTGGTAACTCGTGTCACACTCATGGTGATTTGTATTCTACTCTTGTTGTACTCGTGTTTCTTGCATGTACATTGCAATGTACCATGAGCTGTGTTGCCCACTCGTGGTGACTCGTAGTGACTTGTGTGCACTTGTGGTAACTCAGGCACTTTTCGGCCACGTGAAATTGTCCGAGAGTTGTTGCGAGTGTTTACGAGTCTTTCACGAATAGTTTACGAGTCCGTACGAGTCACTACGAGCAACAACGAGTCACTACGAGTTAGTACGAGTTACAACGAGTCGCTGAGAGTCACTGAGTGTTGTCGGACTTGCAGTCAAAATGTTGTGCATGGGTGAAATTTTGCCTGACCAACTCAACTTGCCACGGGTGTCCGCGAGTTCCACACGAGTCGCCTGAATCACTACGAGTTACCACGAGTCACCTAAAATTTCTCAAAGTCGTTACGCGAGTTCCCAAAAGTGCCGACTCGTGGCAACTCGGGCTCACAGTCGTGAATGTATGAACTAGGCTTTACCATGTACTCGTCCCAGCCATAGCCCTTCAGTTTCAAAAGTTACACTTCACTCCTAAAAGGTTACTTATTATGGACCTAATATATATATATATATATATATATATATATAAATATGAGGGAACACAATAAACATTACAAAACGGTATGCGTTGGAGGAGAACAAAAATATGATGACCTGAGGAGAAAATGGAATAGAATGAAGAACCAAAGCATGTTGAGTGTGATAAGATGAGAAGAGATGGAGGAGAAGAGGGATGACGAATGGAAGAGGTGGGTGAGAGAGTGGGGCTGTCACCAACATTGACAGCTGACTGACAAGAAATGGAGTGAAAATGGCGGGAACGATGTGGCAGGACTGAGATAGAGATAGAGAGAGGGGAGGGTGGTGCAAATTTCAATATTACCAAATTTGTTTTTTGACTGGAATACAGCTAATTTGTTTACAACCTCTCAGCAACGCTTGTTTCAGGTATATATATCAGTTATCTGATATATGAACAAGTGCCAACATTATGGATATTTGTACGTATGTACGTTTTCAGTATGAACGTTGAAGCTACATGTTTTTTTTTTAAATTCATATTATCCCAATAGTCACACTGATCACACATATGATTACTTTAAGCGAGTTGACAAACCAATCTGTGACTTTACGACTTTCCTGGTGATGCAGCATTATTAACCTAATGACATTGTCACACATTCAGAAACTGTAACTGCGACCCTGCGAGAGAACCGATACAAGTTGGAATTCCTAGTGATCCCTCTCCAGATTATCCAAAATAATGGCAGTGGGCATGCTAATTACGATTGCCACAGGAGCCCCGATGGTATACCTGCGGGGAGGGATGGTGACCCTGCATAATGCACACCATCATGCATTGGTATGTGCCGAAATTAATAGCCGTTCTAATGGTATATGACACGATTGATGGAGGCATTCCTGTGGTCACCACAGGCGCGTCGCAAGTGCACCGTGGGTATGACCACAGATGCAGCTATGGTGCTTCTGCAACGGTTGTCGACGAACCACTTGAGTCCAGCTGGCAGTTTACCTACAGCATACCGTTGGTCGTCGCTAGATGGTCACTGTTGCACCGGTGTTGGTGCTCCCACACATCCTTCCATCTTCTCTTGACCAACTCATATTTCGTCTCTGCCTTCCCTACCTGCCTGCCTACACTGCCTATTTCCCTGCCTTGTCTAACTACCATTCCTTCCTTCCTATGTTGCTTACCCTGCCTGACCCCCTTGCCTACCTACCTATATCTCCATGATTATTTTGTTTGACTTCCTGCTTCATCTGCCTACCTGTATATCTCACTGCCTTGCCTACCTGCCCTTCATTCCTGCCTACCCTGTCTACTTCTGCCTTCTCTGCCTGCCTACTTTTGCTTTGTACTTATCCAGCCTGCCTGCCTACCTACCCTTCCTACCTTGCCTATCAATCTTTCCTTCCTACTTACCCTGCCTATGTTAAATACCTCACTGCTTAACCTGCTTTTCCCCCTACCTTCTTGTCTAACCTGCTTAACCGCCTTCCGATTCTTCTTCCCTAGGTATCCAACCCTACTTTCCCTCAACCTAACTTAAGCCTTTTCCTTCCTGGCTTCCATATTTCCCAACCTTCCCTACCTCCTTACCTAAAAAGAAATCCCTTTTTACCTTGTCTATCTATCTTTCTACCTACTTCTCTCCCTCTCTATACTGCGTATATGCCTTTCTACACTGCCTGGCTATCTCTGTATCCTTCCTATCTACCTGTCTACCCTGTCTCTTCTATCTTGCCTATCTACTTTTCCAGTCTGCCTATCTACTTTTCTAGGCTGCCCATCTACCTCTCCATATTATCTATATACCTTTATACCCTGCCTGTCAACCTTTCTACCCAACCTATATGCCTTTATACCCTACCTATCTACCTCCATTCTTAAGCTTCCTCCCTTTCTATCCTGCCTGTTTACCTTTCTACCCTGCTATCTACATATATCACTGCAGGATGCTTTAACAGTTTATGCTGGTTACAAGTAGCAGTTTATATACAATGTAGGGATGATTTGTGGGAATTATAAGGGCATAGACTATCTCAATTAACCCTCCGACTTCCATTTACCCTTCCTAATATTAATAAAAGGTTTATTATTAGCCATACATGAGTCATCGTATCTTCTCAGGGTTAAATATATACATCAACATGTTATCCATTATCCTCAATCCTTTTACACACATACATTATCCTATTAAATTTATGCTCAATATGTTTTTATTTTTTTATGTAGCTCTTCGACTATTCTAACTTTTCCAATTTCAACTAATTCGAATGCTGCACACATAATATGATTTTGATATACTTTGCAGTTTTACAAACTTCGTTTAACTTTCTAAATCAGAAGTCTACATCTTTCCTATAGATTGACAGCGAGTGAGTGGAGAATATTAAAAAGAACAGCTGACAATAGGTGATAGCAGCTGAGAGTGATAAATCGTAAACAGAAATATAAATAACTCGCCGAAGAGTAATGAAACAGAGAGCTTTGAAATATCAGTATACATATATAGGACTATATACTGTATATATATATACCGGTATATATATATATATATATATATATATATATATATATATATATATATAGAGATAGATAGAGAGAGAGAGAGAATAACATAAACACATTTTCTTTGTATATTTCTTGAAAATGTGTTAAGTATTATTAGACGTGAACATATGAATAAGCCATAAAGTACGGTATTGAATATAGTGATAGCATACAGCAACTTAAAGCATTATCAAACGTATTCATAAACCACATTAATATTTAAATTAAGCAGGACATCGAGTCTAATCTAAATTCGTATACAAAGTTAAAGTACCTGATGTAAGCTACATACAATACTATCACTGACTAAATTAGAAAAAGACAAATAATACCTCTGGAAAAACTGATGCAAAATGTAATTGAGTCTATTACTCATCTGTACTTCGTCATCATCAAGATCTCCATGTTCATTAATTAGTGAGAAGACAACAATGTTTACTTCTAATGCAGTAATATCATTACTTTGGGTATGACTTGTTTAATCTTGCATTACGAGAGACCCAATTATTCATGCTAAATTTAATCATAGTTTCAATGTATTTATTTATTCGTTTTACTATTTTTTGGTGTGTGTTTTCTATTGTCGGATAGTAGGATAGCTTAACCGCTCTGATTATTTCTTCGTTGTTCTGAAATTGCTGCAGGCATTTTTATGAGCATTTTTAATTTCTGTGTTCAACCATTTTGGCTTACTGTTTTGAGTTTATTAAGCGCCTAGTTTTCATGGGGATGCAAGCATTTATGGCAATATCGTATATTTCTGAGAGTGTGTTCCAGATATCATTAGCATCACTAATAATAATAATAATAATAATAATATTTATTCAGTCAGCAATTTACAGAGTTGGTACCACATAGTTTGTTACAAATATGACATGTACCAGCCTTGCATAATTCCAACTAAGGATAGCCCAATAAGGCCGTTAGGCGTATTTCCATTGGGGTCCTTGTGGGATTAGGTTAGCTGGGGAAAAGGGGAGGATAAAGAAATAGATACTTTAGAAAAAGTATTTATAGGGGGTTATTTTAAGATACCTTACATCCTATAGTAAATATCAGTAATCCGTAATCAGTAATCATTTCAGTTTGGTTTGTCTATCTCTTATGTCGTATTTAGTAGTAGACATAAGCTTGGTGCTCCCTTCTCGCAGCTGTCCGGTTCAGGTGTTCCTTCAGGCTACGTCTGAAGGAATACAGTGTTCTCTTTTCACGGACTGACTGGGGTAGGTCGTTCCAGTCTTTGATGGCAGTGAAGAAGAATGTTTGCTTACCCTGTCCTTGGATTCTCGGGACTTTAAAATTAAACATCATGTTTCTTGTATTATGTCCACTCCTCTCATTTGCTTTAACAAAATCATTCTTTAGATACTCTGGAGCTCTGTCATAGAACATTTTGAAGGCATTAGTTAGCCTGATTTGTTTGGCCCTGTCAGAAACATTGAGCATACCTAGTGACTGAAGTTGTTCCTGGCCAACATGTGATCTGGGTCCTAGGTTCAGCATGAACCTAACCATTTTATTTTGAGTGACCTGAAGTTAGTGCTGTGCTGATTTAGATGATGCAGAGTACCAGGATGACACAGAATAGTCAAAATGACATTGAACAAGCGCTTGGCAGAGGGTCTTTTTGGTCGCCGCGGGCAAGCATCCCACCTGTCTATACAGGTATTTTATACGTGCTCTACACTTACTCAGGATAGATTCCAAAATTGTTTCACCTGACAAACTCGCGTCCAGTTTCAGTCCGAGATATTTTACTTGTGACACTGTTGTTATAGGAATATCATTACAGTTGACCGAGAAGCCCACAATGTCTTTCAGTTTGCGTTTTGTTCCACATAAGATGGCTTCCGTCTTGCCCAGGTGAAGAGATAGTCTATTGTCCACTAGCCATTCACTACATGATGCTAGTTCTTTGGAAAGTGAAGCGGCAATACTTATTGGGTCTTTTCCTGAAACCAGAAGCACGCTGTCGTCTGCATACAGTAATAATTTACATGAGACGCTCAGTTCCATGTCGTTCACATAACAGAGAAAGAGTAAGGGACCAAGGATGCTTCCCTGCGGGACCCCACAGTTAATTGGCATAGGATCAGATATATTATCATCAATTTTGACTCTTTGGGTTCTACCACTAAGATAAGATTTAAACCAGTTCACAGACCCTATGCCCATAGCTTGTAGTTTATTACATAGGATATCATGGTCTACGGTGTCAAACGCTTTTTGTAGATCAAGAAGAACCATACCGGTGTAGTTACCTTTAGACATTTCTTTACGAATGTGATCCGTTAAGTGGATGAGACAGGAGTCTGTCGAGTACATGCATCTGAAACCTGATTGAAACTTATAGAATGGATCATTTTGTTTGAGGTAGTGTTCAATTTGGGTGTATACCGCTCTTTCAAGGATTTTAGATACAATACATAATATGCTAACTGGTCTGTAGTTGCCAACTTCTAGTTTATTTCCTTTCTTGAATAGAGGGGTTACAATAGCTTCCTTCAGTTCAGCAGGTACTGTGTTGGTGTTAATTGACAAGTTGATGATGTGGGTTAGGGGGCCTGCTATACCAATGGCTCCATCTCGTAGAAATTTGGCAGGTATTTTGTCTGGTCCTGTGCTCTTATGTACATTTAGGTTAGACAGCTCGTCAAAAGTGTATTTTGGTGTAACATTTTGCAATCTAAATGTGTTCGGGTGTATGTCTTTATCTCTGTAGAAATTACGAAAGGTGGCCGTTGTTGTCGTGTATTTATTGAGAGGTTGAGGTGGGTTCTGTGCAAGTGTGTTTGCTATGGAAGTGAAGAAGGAGTTGAAGTAGGTTGAAATTTGTCGTTTATCGTGGCAAACCTGATCATTAATGGTGAGAGCAATATTAGTGTTAGACGAATCCCTTGTCTTGTTGCTGTAGCCTGTTGATTTTAGGTGCCTCCATAGTTTCTTTGGGTTATTCTGATATTCCTCTGCCTTATTGTGAAAATAATTATTTTTCGCTGATTTCATTTCCCTACTTAGTGTATGTAACATGTGTGATGCACATTAATAAAAGGGGATGTGTCGGATGGTTGAAAGCCACAGTTGCTCGCGCGTTTGGGGCTAGCAACACGTATTATGAAAAACATGCATCCTCCTTCATTCACTGTCCCCCCCTTCACTCACTCAACCCCACAATTTGCCGGAGGATAACAGGTTTTTCACAATACGTAGACGGAGGTCTTTTTAAACAAAACAAGTTTATTCCTGGCCCTGTTGAACTCATGTTTCAGACCTTGATCCTGTCTATGTTTCGCTAGCCTTTTTAACAGATTGTCTCTGTGTTCCAGATGGTGTAGTATGTCATTGTTGATCCATGGGTCTGACCTTGCTTTAATTCGTATGTCTTTCAGAGGAGCTATTTCGTCTAGGATGTTTGTGATGATGGTTCTGAAGCCAACCCATGCGTCATTAACGTTTGTACTTCCAAACACTGGAGACCAGTCTGTATTCCATAAAATGTCCTGAAATGTTTCTTTATTGTAGTTTCTGAATGACCTTGTTTTGATAATCTTGTGATTCTCTAGGGTAATTTTTGTGGTTTTCCGTGTGCAATATGTGAGGAAGTGATCACTTATCCCAGTCTGTATAACCCCTGATTGGGATATTTTGTCCTCTCTGTTACAGTTTATGTGGTCTAATATTGTGGCAGTGTTCTCAGAGATACGTGTGGGGGTTGTGATGAGTTGTTTGTGATTGTGCATTGTCAGTATATGCCTATATTCTCATACAAGCCTATCATTTCGTTGTTTGTAACACAGGTTAAAATCCCCTAGTATGATGGATTCATTCCGAGGGTCTAGCGATGACAAAGTTCGTTCAAATTTGGTCAAGAATTGTGTGTCGGCTGGTGGCCTATAGCATACCCCAATTGTGATGGGTCTTGTCCTCGGCAGGTGTAGGTCGATCCACAGAGCTTCGTGATTTTCTACATGGAGGTCGGTCCTAGTTGTGTGTGTGAGGTTGTTTTTTACATACAGACATACTCCTCCCCCATGCCTATTGCGATCATTCCTAACCATGTTGAAACCTTGAATGTTTATTTCACCATCGTTTATACTTTAATCCAGCCAGGTTTCTGTGATTTCAATTATTGAAGCTTTGGCCTTATTAGCTAACAAGTTAATTTCTGACAATTTATGGTACATTGATCTGGCGTTAATGTGGATAAGATGGAGCCCTTTGTTGGTGAACACTCTGTATTCATCTTTGATTTTGAATGTGTCCTGGCTGGATTCTGAGTTATTAATACTTGGATCATTTACATTAATATTCGGTAATGAATGCAAGGCACACTTATTGCAAAGGAATTCCCGTTCTTCACTGTTGGTGTTCTTAGAGATGCACTTCATGTGAGCTACCTGTTTACACTTTACACAGTTTTGGATCTTCTGACGTCGTGTTATGAGTGATTCACAAATAAAACAAATAGATTCGCGATGTTGTATAGCTGAGTTCCTACATTTAACACATTCAACTTTGTTTCTACTGTTAACGTAAGTACATCGGTTATGAACAATTTCATTACAACTGTTGCATTGTAAAAGTGAACTCCTATTGTTGAAACCAATATTACAGACTATACATAGTTTTTTCTTACTGTTTATCATACGACTGGAGGTGTGGTTTGGTCCGCGTCGATCAGCTGTTTGTGCGGAAGAGAGTAGTAGTCCAGTAAATCTAGCAATCATTTAACTGGACCTAGAACAAATTGCAATAGAAGGTTTTTTGGCTTTAACTTGTTTATTAGGTCCCTCTGATGAACATATAAAAAGTCTCCAACTTTTGGACACTGGGAAAGTGGTTAATTTGCATAAATTCAAGATGGCCGCCGTCCAAAGCTTCAATTTACAGATAACTTTTTTCTGGTTGCTCCTAGACCCTATAAATGTATTACAAACAACGTTTTTTGGCTTTAACTTGTTTATTAGGTCCCTCTGATGAACATATAAAAAGTCTCCAACTTTTGGACACCTGGAAAGTGGTTAATTTACAGCCGAAAAACCTTACAGACAGGCTGAACTGTCTCTTTCACAAGGGGTGACACAGGCACTTTGTGCTTGTATGGGTTTTTTGACCTGTTGTCCCTCTTTTTTATAACAAAAAAAACATGACGTAGTATGACGTCATTCAGAGCCAATTATGTAATTCATGATAGGAGTTCGTATTCACTTGGATCATCGGTGCTTGCATCAAAGTTGCTATTTTGACAGAGTCCTTTACATTGACCACATGCACTGGAACATTCAAGCTCATTCCGTTTGCAACTACAGCGTTGAGTGTCACAGTTGCCCTTACACTGACATCTGACCAATTTCAGTAGTGAATCAGGAGCCACTGGCGAATCCATCGTCTTCGGTTCAAGCTGTCCCTTCCGCAGACACCAGCCCCATTTCTTGGGGTCCACACAGTTCCCCATCCATTCCTGGACCTGACAATAAACTCGGAACGAGTGGTATTTGGCTGCATCGGTTGTTGGGGGAAGGCTGTGAACTTCAACGGTAGTTGAACTTTTTGCCACCTTGTTGCAAAACTTTGTCTTTCGCAGTCCGTCTAGGGTGTCATTTCCTTTTCCCCCGTACAAATAAACCAAGGCCTTTTCACCAGCTGATGATATCGCGTCTTTACTTCCACTTTGGCAACAGAATGCTTCTATACATTTCAAGAAACCGTTGTCTTCCCTCACTTTCCTCAAGGCAGCCCCTTTACCAATACCATACAGTCGTGAGGTTGTGTCACATCCACAGAGTGCATGGACAACTGGCAGGACACGACAGATGCTTTCACCGAGAGCTTCTGCTACTGAGTTAATATGCCAACATTTCCCACCTTCCTTGCTCGACTTGAAGTACAAATCATTCATCCCTCGTTCCGCATAATGACACAACAGCACCAACAAGTCTGTGTCCTCACCTATCACATATGTCACGGTTTCCCTTGCATGCTCAATTCCCTTCTTCGCAATCATGACATCTGCATCTGCTGGCGCATTGACACAGTCAATTCCATTTGCCTTGAATGTTTCACACAATAAGTCAATGAAGTTTTGCTTATTGTCCGAGTTTGACAAGAAGTTTTCCTTTTTTGACCGAAGGGGCATGGTTGGAGTGAACATCACCTTTTGACCAAAGACTCCTTTTGATCGTCGATTGTGTGTCATGTCCTTGGTAGTAGGTCCTGATTTATAACCGTCGAATACAACCACCGGGTTGAGAAAGTTTTTGGAAACATGCTTCATGTACATGCTTGCAATGTCCTCAAATGTGTCACCCTTCTTCCATGGAATCCTTTGCAATAAGGAACCACCATCCAGAACATGGGTCACAGTCCTTTCTTCCTCAAATGATTCCAATGACGACTTGGGAACAACAGCAGCTATCTCATCTCCTAGCTGTGGTTTATTGGCTTCCCTGAGCCTCCCCCACTTATCGAACAGAGCAGTAGGGTAGCTAGACAACTCATACGCAAAGACCTCTTCAACACCTAAGTCCCTGTTATTAGCAAAGATGAGGAGCCTCTGGAAAAGGAGCTGTGGGTCGATTGGTACTTTTTCAGCACTGATTGTAACCTTTGCACCCAACGACTCAACTTGATCTTTCTTCCTAAATGAAAAGTCAAAAGCATTGCTACCTTCCATCTTCTGCACAATGTTCATACCAACCTCATACAGTAAATGAGGATTGGCCGAGGCTGGTCCTGTCACACCGTTGGCAATATTCCTGAGTTCATTTGATTCTTGAAATGGATCATAATCCTTGAAGAATGCGAGAACCTTCTCTGTGTCCTTCCTATCTCGTTCACGCCTTGCTTCAGTCATTTCTTTGTGCTGCTCAGAGGTGTGGAAATGCTTCCCTGTCAGTTCTTGCATAACTTCACTCACCTCAGCGCAGGCTGGCATAGCAAGTAACCAGCGCAGGCGTTGCGTTTCCTCCATGCCCCTACCACGTGTCAATCCACCATTCGTTTTCAAAGAGCGCATCAAAACCTGCTCTATAACCAAGTCGCTTGGCAGTCCTGCCCACAGCCGATCACTTCGGCGGATCACAAATAGACCGGAGTTCAATTGACAGAACATGTCTGGGTTGAGCTGCTCAAGTTCAATCATGTCTTGAATGTACACATGGGCTGACTTGGCATAATTGTTATGACCACACGCTGCAAAGTACGGCAACATCTCCTGGAGTGTTCCGAGGTACAGTAGGAAATCGCCCATTCTCAGTGCCCTCAGGAAGCGACGCAGCAGGTCAATCATGTCCATGTATTGAATCCATAGCTTTCCCATCTTATGCTCTGCTAAGGAGCTCTTCTCAGCTTTAAGTTTTTCAGAAATTCTGTTGAAAACGTCTTTACTGCAGACTTCATCCGGTGAAACGTCTTCACGCAACAGCTTATCCAAAGATCTGCAGCCTCCTGGGATTATGCACCACCTCTTCTTCCATGGCTTCGGTAGATGTCGCACCAATCTGTTGAAACAAGAAACAAGATGATGGGATTAGTATAGGCCTAGGCAAAATGTAATAGACAATAATGTGCAATAAAGGTAGGGCTTGACCTAGAACAAATTGCAATAGAAGGTTTTTTGGCTGTAAGGTTTTTTGGCTGTAAATTAACCACTTTCCAGGTGTCCAAAAGTTGGAGACTTTTTATATGTTCATCAGAGGGACCTAATAAACAAGTTAAAGCCAAAAAACGTTGTTTGTAATACATTTATAGGGTCTAGGAGCAACCAGAAAAAAGTTATCTGTAAATTGAAGATTTGGACGGCGGCCATCTTGAATTTATGCAAATTAACCACTTTCCCGGTGTCCAAAAGTTGGAGACTTTTTATATGTTCATCAGAGGGACCTAATAAACAAGTTAAAGCCAAAAAACCTTCTATTGCAAATTGTTCTAAGTCCAGCCCTACTTTGACTGGTCTATAGGGGATACTCGCGGTCGGGCTGTGGTTGTTTGCTGTTGTTGTTGTTGTTGTTTTCATTGTCCGTTGATGCTGCTTCCCTGTAGATGTATTTGCGAGTGCTACCTGTTTTTATTGTTGTTCTTGTTGCATGTTGTGCTACTTGGGTCGCCGATATCTGTGGTATTAATGGTAATGCTGTGGGTAATGTAGAGTTGGTGGAGTGGGTAATTGCTAGTTCCCTGCATTTATCGCATTCCATTTCTTTTCTGCTGTTAACATAAGAACATCGATCGTGTGCTGTTTCATTACAAATACTACATTGTGATGTTGGACTCCATTTGTTGAATCTAATATCGCACACTGTACATAGATTCTTTGTATTGTTCGTCGTACGTCTGGCGGTGTGATGATCAGCTGTGCTGCTAGGGTGGGGACTGTCTGTGGCTATGTCTCCCCCTGTGACCCCTCCCTGCCCCACCTGTATTTTCTGTTTGATGATGTTGTCCTTATTCCTGGCTGCTAATGCTGCTCCATTGTTGATGTTGTTGCGACTGATGCCTTTCTTCCTAGCTGCTCCAGTTACATGTTGAGCCACCGATAGTGTTGGATTGTGTTGTGGGTTGAATTGGAGCGTGACGGCCGGAGGCTGGGGTACCTGCTGGCCCAGTTTGTTATAACAAATTTTACCGCTAGGGACTGTTGAAATGTCAGTGTCTGCCTTACTTGTTTGGTGGTGAGGTTTCTTCAACGTTGAACAAGGGCCGAGGTTGGTCTCTACATCTCCGCAGCTAATTAGAGTGTAGCACAATAGGTGTTGTAGCGAGGTTGTGCCAGAGTATTTGCCCAGTCGCGGCGCCTTCCCGATATATGAAATAGACCAGGCAGGAATGGTGACAGAAATTTCACTCGTGTGTGATTTCTGTGTGACGAGGTCCCACTTATGTAGTTATACAATCCGCTTTGTCAAAAATAATTCTTAATTTATGGAAATTGGCTTTCTTGAAATTTGGTACTTTTTCATGACTTTAATTTGATTAATTGTTAAGGAATTTAATGTTGAATGTGATTAACACCTTAAGAGCGGCCTAGGCGGTAATTTCTATGTACCGCCCAGCGTTTTTTTTTTTACCCTAAATAGGGTTGTTTCCTTGCTCATTTTCATGCATAAACAAGACCCAGAGCGTAAAACAAGTATCTACCCCTGAAAGGGCATAAACAGAGCTTTCCAATGACACCCGAACCATCCTTATACGACCACTGGTTCTCTTGCAACGATCGTGCAACACGAGTGCAATAAACCTAAAATAAGGTAATATCCGTACATAATTCCCTGTGTAGCGAGTGAGAAAGTGGGGAGAAGGGTGGAATACAGTTCAGTAGGTCCACGGTGGGCGTGGGGAGCGGTCATAAGGTTTCTACGCTCGTCCCACCGCTCAGCTCTCTCTTTCAGCAACATTACGTGCTGAAAATGGCACTCGACAGCTGTCGTGCACCGCCACATAGTCCAAATTTATTTCACTCGATATATGTTGTGCGCCGCCAGTTATGGGTTAAACAATGGTCGCTTGTACTAAACTCATCTCTTACCTGCACTTGGTCTACTAAGGTGTCTATAGTCGCAAAAATGAGATCAAGGACATTGTTACCTCGTGTTGGAGACTGAACAAATTGAAACAGTGAATGTCTTTAGTAGCAATTTAGAATACAAGCCTGATCCTCTCTTAGATGTTCTCCATTGGGGTACCTGCAAATTGTAGTGTCTAAAATGTACAACATCTTTGTAATTGCATATTCCTGCAAGTTGGTCATCAACTTGTCTATCAGTGTTCAGTGATTGTCCAGGTGGTCGATATATTATTCCAATGGATACCTTTTCCTGTAGATTATTATTCAAATAAACATAGAGTGTGTCAATGTTGTCTATAGATGGCCTTCTTCATAACATTGGGTGAAGATCTTTTTTGGGATACAGCAAAACGCCTCTGCCATTTATAATAATCCGATTACATTCAAACATTGTATATCCAGGAATGCTGTATTCAACTAAGAAGTATATGACATTGTGTACAATGTTTAGCCGGTAATACTTACTACATCAAAGTTTTCTGTGCACGCTATTTTCTCAAGGTCTAAAAACTTGTTACAAGCATTTGCATAAAATACTTGAATAGCCTGGAATGTATTGCTATAGTGAGGTGGTTGGGTCGTTTGATTTCAGAAGACATTATGCTCACTCTCTGAGCTGCCCTCGACCACCTGCAGTTCATGGAGCTTTCATAAAGGAAGATAGTGGTACCGATATATCAATTGGAAGATATTATTGGGATGGAATTTGTGCTGTACCTATTATCAGTGCATTACCACAGAGTCCACCGAAACGCCAACAAAATACCTCATTGTTCCCTGATTAAATAGCACTGTATGAATATTTTAATATTCAAAATATGCTACAGGGGGGCAATGCCTAGTGAGTTAATTAATCAATAGGTGGCGTTCTGAGAGTGAGCGGAGTCTAGGGGGTGAGACAGTGAAGCACAGATGCGAAGCAGCTTCAGAGATAGGACTGATTCGATCCGTGAGTGGGTGCTTCACATGTCTCACTCCCTAGACTGGAACGAGAGTTCACGGGCTTCACCGTGTTTAGCGGTAGAATGTACAGGCTCTCAGACTATGCCCGAGAGGAAGTAGTTGGAATATAGAAACACAAAATATATAAACAAAATAACGTATCATGTGAGGAACTAAGTAGGCGTCTGGGTATTACGAGTATCAGTGAAGTGATGCACACAAACAGACTTGATTGGTTTGGACACATGGAGAGAATGGATGATCAGAACTTGGTGAAGATATGACAGACTGTGAACATGGGGGGAGCTGCACGTAAGGGTATACCTAGAAAGACGAAGGGTTAGGTACTTCGGTCCGATCTTCAAACAAAGAACTTGACAAAGGCAGCCCAAAACAAGGTCTCCTGGAATGCTGCCATTTAGGATGTGTGACTGAAACCACGCTCTCTGTGGACAAAACAGTCTTTAAATTTGTATGTGTGAATGTATGTATGTATGTATGTATGATAAGACGTAATGTGCAGGGATATCTATGGTAGAGCAAGGACTGTGCTAGCAAAGTCATGGAGATACCATTGCTCTCTAATCCAAACCAACTTCAGTTACTCTACCAATAATAACAGTAACGATATTACAGAGTGCGATAGCTGTTAATGTAGTTTACAGCTGGGGACTAATTAACCTGTAACTTGAGCTATGGTAGCCAAATATTTGTTATTATCCTCATTTGTTTTCCCAATATTGTGATAAATAACAATAATGTTGACATATAATATGGTTTTGACCAAATAATGTAATAACATTTTATATAGGCGGCAACCAAAAAATATATAGCAGAGGTAGAATTCATAGTGTTTCTTTGAAAGGCAGGATAATTGGAGAATTCGGTGGATAATGAATAAGATCTTGCAGTACCAATATCTAAGAAAGCAATATAAATGTTCAACCCGAACAATACAAACTAAAATATATGGGGATCATAGCAGAGATTTGACAGGGAGCAATTGGAAAGACATAAGAGGAGAGGGGAATGAAGGGGACAGTTGACAAGGGTGATGATTGCAGAGTGACAAAGGACTGATAGCAGCCAGATTCTGTCATGGGAGTTGATAGCCCCGCCGTTTATTGTAGGGCAAAATAATATGAAAGCCGGGTACAGGGATATAGGCAAATTAGTATTAGAGTGTCAATTATAAACTCTCTCTGACAAACACAAACACAAAATTATACGTCAATAATAAACTCTCTCACACACACACAAACACACGCCCATGACATGACATGCAATATATATAGAAAGGTGAGACAAGCAATTAGTGATTCCCTGGAATACTGCTGAGCTACAGAGGTTTACATCGCAGGTTCTGTTTACTGTCTGAGTGAGACGGATAAGGTGGTTCAGTGAGGGGATAAGGTGGTTCAGTATTTGCTTTGTCACTGAAGGCTCGTCAGGACCTTGCGCTACCGCATTAGCGACATCTAGATTCGAAGGCTTGAATGACCTGAACGGTACCTCTCCAACTAATGCCTGCTCGCTGGATTCGATGGCTGGGGTGACTTGAACGATACCCTTCCAACTAGTACCAGACCGCCAACCCCAGAGGTGACTTCACAACAGTCTGCATACACCGGGTTTCTATATAAGTGAAACAGAGGCACAGAGGGTAAGGATACTTGCCTAAATTTTTCATCCTGAGGGGGAAACAAACCCCAATCCTCATGGCTGTGAACCAAGCGTACTATCTATACACAGTTTCATTTCATCTGACGGTAATTTGCTTCCCTTAACAACTGTTTTTTTCGATAATTATCGGAAAAATAAGAAACTACTATGTCCCTGCATCATATTATGACCAAGGTTATATAATTAACACCATATTTCACTACAAAATCTTCATAATAACTAATAAAACTTGATGGGAACTTTGCAATTTACCGTCAGTAGAAAGGAAACTGTATAATACGCACGGGACACCCTCACACGCACACAACCATACCGGGCATTATAAGGGATACTGAACGAGACTAAGTTAATTAAAAATTAGATGCGAATCTTACAACAAAACTATTTAATGCCTACTGTAGCGGCGACGTATTATTAAAAGTATTCTAGCTATATTTAGATAATTTTGTGCAGCTTAAGAAGGATCTATGGTAGTAAATGAGGGTAAGTGAGGTAGTTCGAAGACTGTTAATTGCTGGAAGCCCTTTTTAGACTGAATAAAATAGTTTTATAGTAGCGAGAATAAAGTTAAATTGACGTTATCGGTACTGCATGTGTTAATAGCGTATTAACCCGTTAGGCGCGATCTATTGGTAGTGCACACCCTACCGCTAAGCGACGAAATTAGGCTTCATTCCCGCCTAAAATCGTCATTTTACGATAAATATCGTTATTACATATTCATATGCGCCTATTTTACGTTTAATATGAAGATATTAACATGTAACAAGAATAAAACAAGTGGGAATAGTATTTGGGGGGTGAAAAAGACAAATTATTGCCGACCGTCCAGTCATGAAGTGTGAGGTGAACGAGACGTATACCCTCTCTCTCCGAGGCCTGGAGGCAGACCGAGGCTTCTCTCTCACTTTCTTTCTCTCGCTACACACTCAATATGCGCAGGAGAAAACCTTGGAACCGTGTTGGAGAGATTGGTGCGATAAATAAACCGATAAACAATGGAATAAGAGGAAAAATAGGCAATAATTGAAGGGGGGGGGGAAGGAGGGGGTTTTGACACATGTGGAGGAGTGATAGTAGGTATGGAGGGGAATTATCTCACTTAATCACATATTCCTTTGTTTTAAGTGCTACTGGGGCATTTTAAAAGTTTTGTTTTAGGCTTTGGATCTTAACCCTGCTCAGGTAATGTTCCAGAAGTGTAACAAAATTAGCAATGTGGCCCCATATGGGGACCGGCACTTAAACGGCTCTCACTGAAAACTGATTGATGGATTTTAAATGTTTGGTTACCAATAGAAACTACAATTAATGCTTAATATTATGTTAAGAGCAAATTACACTACTGTAAATATTAAGTCATATATAAAAAAAAAAAAAAAAAAAAACAGTGAAAAAAAAAGGGTCAACAAAAGTGAGGCATATCTCATACATTACATAAGCTGGATTAATTTGGTTGCAGGGCTGTGGAGGGTATGGCTGAGGGTCTAGGGTGACAACAAGGCAGAACTCTGGGGCTAAAAAAAAGTTTGATAGGAAGGGGAAATTTGTAGTACACATTTGGTATTATGGACCCCATATGGTGACCGGACAGGGTGGTACAGGAAAGGGGAGGAGAGAGAGCGGCGGCTCACACCCTCTCCCAGTTGTAGGACGATGCGGACTGACTGCTCGTCTTCAAAATTTCTTGCCATCGGCCTCCGGCCGTGAAATATTCGCAAAAAACCTGTTTTATGCATATTTTTTGGCCCATATGGGGCCAATATGCCTGAGCGGGGGAGCGTCCGCCATGGCCCAAACTGGTGAGGATTCGAAAATCTGAAATTGAGATTTTTATTGCAGAGGTGATGGGAACACTGTAGGAGTAATGTGGCAAAGTTTTAGACTTGTAAAATAAAAAATACCCTAAATACAGGGTCCCCCCCCCCCATCCCGCACTCACAACATATATGTAGTATCGCGTTATTATGCACAAATATAGACAAATTACAGTCAACAGAGTTATCTAGCACCTAAACTGAACCTGGGAGAGTGAGGGTAAGTCACTAGACCTCATCATCTAAGCCATCATCATCATCCAAGACATCATCATCATCATCCAAGCCATCATCGTCATCCAGATGCCAAGACATGCACAAACATATTATATATTCAACACTAAACAGATCTAACCCATCCAAACCACCCATAACACAACCTAGAGTAATACAAAATTACCTAACTTGGCATAAATGAGGTGCGCGGTTCATGACGCCATTGGCGCCAAATTAATAAAATACCTTTTGGGGGGTCCAGGTGGCATATTATTGACTTAGACCTAGTAAATTGCACTGTATTTTAGTGCCAGAGCATGTATCAAATTAATCAAGAGCAAACAGTTGCAATAAATCGTCATTTGAGAGAGGAATCGTTGGGTAAAGGAAAAATTTAGTTTTTTTCCTTTTTCTCAAAACTAATGTTTGTGTTACACTTTTCCTTATAACAAGTTTATTTGTGGCCCAATTTGAATAACTAAGATATCATTGGAAAGAGTAGTAAAAATGCAACAAATCTGTTTGGCGGACCTTGATAAACCAATAAAACTTTTGACAGGAGGCTTGCAACCTTTTAAAACTTTAAAACAAAAACAAATCTTGCGGCAAAACTATAGTGTTTATAAAAAATCTGCCAACATAATTTATTGAATTTGTCTCCCTCTTTCCAATGGTATCTTACTTATAAAAATTGGACCAAAAATAAACTTTTTATAGGGATTGGAAAATTTGCCGAAATTGCGAAAATCCGAGGTAGCGAAAAAAGTTTTGTCTGATTTTATTCATTTTCGAATATGTTGTTTCTAGAAGTGTTATCCATCACCTGTATAAAAATGAAAATGATCAGACGATTGCAAAGAACATGGCGGACGCTCCCCTTAAGAGGATTCGTCGCTTTTCACCACCAAAACCTCTTAAGCGTCTTCTCGCTGTTCTCAGGTTAAAACTGTATATCACAAGTAATTATGCCGGTCAATATATACAGGCGTCTGGTAACCATTACAGTTTTAGATAGTTTTTGAAATATGTCTGCTATATATTCTTGCTGAACTTTGGCGATTACATAGTGTGAGTTATATTTCGTCCTGGTGCAAGTAAACAATCATTAGATAACACTCCTCATTGGATGACAGTAACTTTTTTCTTTGATTGAACATTTGATAGATGAATTTGTCCCGATTTTTAAGCTCAATCTCGCTCTTACAGGCGGAATTTATACTTTATACTGTTAGGTGGTTTATGTATTTGTCATAATTGTTTAGTATAGACTGAACGATGCATTTGGCTGCATTCTTGCAATTCTTTAATTGAGAATGGGTGGTGCTTTCTCTTCATAATTGACTGACCTTTTATTTGTATACATTTAACAAAATCTTAATTTAAATTGGTCTTTTAATAAACTCCAGGGCTCAAACCCTGTTTACTAATTTAAACAAATTATCCATAGATTTTCAATGAAGATGACAAAACACATGTGTTGACACGTCTGGTACCAATACATTTAGCATAATGTTCCTCGTCACGGCCTTCATTGTCCTGTTTCTGATATATATATATATATATATATATATATATATATATATATATATATATATATATATATATATACCGGTATATACAATATATGTACAAGTTGTTAATTAGTCAGTAGCAGAAAAAAACAATGATATCCAATGGTCCAATCCTTATTTTGCTTACTCTAGATCATGAACTCAATTTATCAGAGGAATGTCATGAACACAATTCAGTATTAAATGGTTTGTTGAAACGTCTGGCCCAAACATTTCTTGCCATTATAAAGCAATCTGTTTAGTAACCATTAGGAAACTGATTAACAATGTACTGTATAGCGAACACAAATTATTTCAAAATTTGCAAACAATATATGTTATCGAGGGTAAGCATACCGGCCAAGGTAATTGCAACTGCCCCATTGTTTGTGTTATGTGGGAGATGAATTTGTGGCGTCCCTCAAGCGTCTGACAGGTAATTCCGAAATGATGGCCAGTAATTGGGAAATGGTGATAACCGAAGGCTCCTAGATATACACAGACCTGAGGGATGTAGCTGTCTAGTGACATAACGATTAGTATTAGACACATTAAAGTGATATGTAGCAAACTAGTATATATTAATGAGTAATATTCGACTTACTGTATGTGCTCACATTGTACTATGTTCACTGTAGTGAGACATCTTGATAGCGTAATGCATAAATGCCCTGAATCTCGGTGTGAGTATCCTAGGTTCGAGCCCTTGAAGTGCCACATGTATTTGTTAATTGCATTAATTGAGTTTAGAAGCAAAGTTGGTTGGTGAAAATAATATGAATTAGTGTAAAAGACAACACGTGGAATGATTTCCCTGAGATGCTATAGATGGCAGGATCATTGAATCCTTACAAAAATCGCCTAGTCAATTGCCTTGCCTTAATCCACGACTGACTGCATTTCCTAATGAAAAACTGTTTTTCCTCGTGTTCATCAGATATGTCGAGGATCACTGCGTTTATAGATAAATACCCAAGATGTTCCTCTCTGTTCACAGATCACTTATACTGTAGCTGTATAATGTTACAAACCCCTACTAATATCTCTTATCCCTGCCATAGATATGAGTCCCAGGGTAGTACTTCACTTTCCAATTTTCCCTTACCCATTCTAAACCACTGTTGAACACCTGAACAGCAATGATTTAGACCTAAATCATTGCTGTTCAGGTGTTCAAGCAAAAGCGAGGGGTTGTTAGAAAAGTTGTTGCTTGATGTGTGTGTACTCCTTTGTACGCTATTCTACATGCACTTATAAAACATGATCAAATATCTTATGGCAAAGATTAAACCCGTGGTATGATACTTACATTCCAATTTTTCAATGGTCTGTCTGTTGTTTTGATCCCGACACATTTCAATGAATGCTTCTGTGCATATAACATTAACTTGATTGATTATTGTAATTGGTGTCCGAATTAATACAGGAACGTTCAACTCTGGACGGATTCATTACCATACGAGATATATAATGTTCTATCATAACATGTGCAGTTGTCGACAATTCGACGTAGGTCTATTACGATTATGTAATTTTATTTTGGATGTGATATAGTAAAATATCATTAAGCCATAACCAAGGCAGTACATTTCATTACTCGAATTAGTGAACACTCTAATATTTTCAGAATTGACAGGAAAGGGATCCTTGCCTTGGCTAAAAAATATATGTGACCTTGAACCGTCATTCAAAGACATCTCACTATTCTGTTTCTTATCATTAGGTGTTCAAGTATTCCTGGCCATAATTGTACTTCTTTACAAAGGTCTCCTTATATTACTATTATCTTGCAGTGAAAACAGACATGTGGTATAGAAGGTACATAAGATACCAGGTTGTGTTAACCCGGGAATGGGGCGGAGACTCTTGAGAGGTTTTATTGGGCGAAGGCGACGGGACTCTTAAGATCCAAGGCCTAAAAAAAAGTTTTGTTTTTAAAACACCCCAGTGGCACTCAAAACAAGGAATATGTGATTGAGACAATTCCCCTTCATACCTCCTATCACTTCTCCACATGTGTCAAACTCCCGCTCCCCCCCCCCCCCCTTCCTCCAATTATCACCTATTTTTCCTCTTATTCCCTTGTTTATCGGTTTATTTACCACGCCAACATCTCCCACCCGGTTTGAAGGTCATCTGGGACGCATATAGAGAGCGTGGCAAGAGAGAGAAAGCACTAGTGAAACATCAGTCTGGCTTCAGGCCTCGAAGAAGGAGGGTGTATGTCTCGTGAGCCTCTCACCTCATGACTAGAGGGTTGGCAATAATTTGTCTTTTTCACCCCCCAAATACTATTCCCACTTGTTGTATTGCTGTTACATGTTAATATCATCATATTAAACGTAAAATAGGCACATATGAATAAGTAATAACGATATTTATCGGATAATGCCGATTTTAGGCGGAAATAAACCAAAATATGCTTGCTTGGCGGGCACTTTTAAAATCCAATGGCGCGCACTTGCCGAGTTAAACATTGCCTATGTTCATATATATGTACAGTACACTCATGGAAAACAAAAGTTTACACTAACATTCTAAACATTCTGGAAGTAGGTCGAAAATTATGATAATACAGACTTATGTATCACCCATTTCCTTTATTTCACATAAATACACAGCACCAGTGTAAAACAAAAAATTCCCTCGAGTGTACTACCAGCTAATTTCGATTGGTTATTTATTCCTGCTATGTATTGTATGTTCTGCTGTGAGCCTACTCTTGCTATATTGGAAATACGAGCAATTTGTTCATGAAATTATAGGTCGGCTTTTCGTGTAATGGCATTTACTTGTAATCTTGTCCGGTTATAAATGCACTGCTCAAGTTACACCCCAATCTTATATTCCCAAATGATATCACGATTTGAAGTCATTGTATAATGTCATGAAGGATCCCATCAACACTATACAAACAGGAACAAATAGTTAATCGAGTTTAGGAGTAATGTTGGTTGGTGGAGAGAACATAATAAATAACAGAAATTATACACATAAACATTGTCAATCGTATGTACGTACTAATGTGAATACGTACACGGTTGAAACACTTGTATAATTTGTCGTACTTTAAATTATACATTTTCTAAAATGTTGACATTATCATTGAAGAATATGATTTTAACAGTATCCATGTTTATCCATTTCCATCCAACACGACTGTTGCAGATTATCTTGTAAAGCTCGAGAAACAAGCGTTATATGTGCACCAATTCAGAATTCGAATCCTAATCCTGGAGCGAAGCAATGAGGATTTATTCCATTGACTGTCATTCTAGTTTTGTTATACCCTCCACTGATAGCTCACTGTCTATTGTATCGACAATATAACATGTAATTACCTTAGTACCACGTATTTTCTTCGAGCATTTGTATTTGTCATTTCTTACATTCATTTCACCTAATTACTATTTCCATGCATTCCATATTATTAAAGCTAAGAATATAATTACACTGTTATGCTTATATGTAACTATGTTTATAACATTTTGCATATTTCTCAGATGTGATAATGAATACAATGAGATTATCGAATCTATTATACCTATCTATGTCCTATACTTCAGCAACATGACTGTGTGCGTGTTTGTTTTGCGTGTTTGTTTATGCGTGTGTGAGAGAGAGAGAGAGAGAGAGAGAGGGAGAGAGAGAGAGAGAGAGAGAGAGAGAGAGAGAGAGAGAGAGAGAGAGAGAGAGAGAGATACAATGCTACGAATATACAGCACGTGACCTTTATAAAGAAGGCTCCACGATAAGGTTATGTGGGGGTTTGGTCTATAAAAGGCGCATTGTCTGGTATAACGAGCATATATCTTTATAATTAATTCAAGATGTAGTTGTGCTTAGGGCTGATAGGCCTTTTTTTGCTCTATCAATTAATTTATTCCTATATTTCTTAGTTTCCTCGCTAGACCTCCATCGAGCTTAGAAAAACACCCCTAGACCTTCCTTCAAAATAAATTTGTACAGTTTTCGGTAGAAAAATGTCCCGGACAGAAGCCGGGAAAAATCGACACCTAAAAATCGACACCTAAATGGCACGAAAGTCTTGAATTTGATAACGAAATGGGTTGAACGACTTAACATCTTAAAACAAATGGGGCTAAACGCGAGGGATAACAAAACACGAGCCAAGAAAAACGACCCATCTCCCTTTAAAACAAATTAATGATTATGGTCTTATCTAAAATACTTGTATGGCTTCGTTATTACAAACTTCTGCCCTTGGTCATGTTGATCTAAAATACTTGTATGGCTTCGTTATTACAAACTTCTGCCCTTGGTCATGTTCATCTAAAATACTTGTATGGCTTCGTTATTACAAACTTCTGCCCTTGGTCATGTTGATCTAAAATACTTGTATGGCTTCGTTATTACAAACTTCTGCCCTTGGTCATGTTGATCTAAAATACTTGTATGGCTTCGTTATTACAAACTTCTGCCCTTGGTCATGTTGATCTAAAATACTTGTATGGCTTCGTTATTACAAACTTCTGCCCTTGGTCATGTTGATCTAAAATACTTGTATGGCTTCGTTATTACAAACTTCTGCCCTTGGTCATGTTCATCTAAAATACTTGTATGGCTTCGTTATTACAAACTTCTGCCCTTGGTCATGTTGATCTAAAATACTTGTATGGCTTCGTTATTACAAACTTCTGCCCTTGGTCATGTTCATCTAAAATACTTGTATGGCTTCATTATTACAAACTTCTGCCCTTGGTCATGTTCATCTAAATTACTTGTATGGCTTCGTTATTACAAACTTCTGCCCTTGGTCATGTTCATCTTCCTGTTAAGGGAGTAGTATTTATTGTTTGATCTCTCAATGTGTATATTCATTTAGTTTTAGTTTCCTCGCTAAACCTCCATCCAGCTTCAAAAATACCCCCTAGACCCCCTTTCAAGATATAGGTTTACATTATTCGGTAGACAAATTTCCCTGCCGAAGGCCGTTTCCTCCTAAAATTACAGACTTGCTATTGTTTGCCAGGATAAAATCGACATCTAAATGGCACAAACAGTCTTGAAATCACCAAACTAATGGAGGCTAACGTCTTAAAATCTCTAAGCTAATGGGGTTAAGGGGAGATATCCACTTGAGGGAGTTTTTTCTTGACTCCTTTCTCCCTCATCTTTAGCCCCATTGTTTTTCTAATTTTAAGACGTTCGCCCCATTATTTTGAAGATTTTAAGAACTTTCAAACCATTTATATCAATTTTAAGACCTTTCGTGCCATTTACGTGTCGATTTTATCCTGGCGAGCGTTAGCGAGCCTGTAATTTAAGAGGAACCGGATTTCAGTCGGTAAATTTGTCTACCGAAAAATGTACAAATTTATCTTGCAAGGGGCTCAAGGGGGTGTAATCTTAAGTTTGAAGGATATCTAGGGACCAAACTAAAAACCTCCCCTTAAGCAAGAGGGAGAAGGGGTCCAGAAAAAACAACTATCTGACCCTCAAAGTGTCGAGAGGTAAACAGTTGTGATATTGTATATGATTGACAGATATGTTTATGTAGTTGATTTTGACCAGCTTAAAAATGATCGGTAGTGGTAAAAATGCGTTAAATGTCTTGTTCAAGATTCTGTATGAGTGTGGCAAATTCAGTAGTACTCATTTTATGATGTGGTTGTGTGAAATCCTATGATCAGAAGTATTATTTATTAATTTATATTCTATGTGTATGAAAGAGACAAAATACAAAGCTACCTGTAACAAGTGTCTCCCCCAAAGCATAAAGAATGAGAGAGCCAAATTATTTTTGTATTTATTTATCTATCTATCTTTTATTCTATTTATTTATTTTTTATTGGAAATGAGAGTGATGTGCTAGTTTAGTGTAGGGTAATGAATAGGAGGAGGATGTGTTTGTGAGAGCTAGCTGGATTACTCTCTTAAGTAACATAGGCATAAATAGTGAGGTATTGTAGTGAGGTAGTTGTAGAGGTATAATAAAGAACTGCATAATTTGGGACAATTGGCATGTTATAGATTAACGTTTGTTCTTGTTCTTATGTTCTACGTCTGTGTTTCTTCCACGACCATGCGAAGGAGTCGAATACAAACAATTATAAGAATTGTCATAGTGTTTTGATGACATGACTAAGAACAACATCCAAGTGATATAATCTGTGTCGATTGGAGCCATGTTTGTTATCCCTTTAGTACCAGTGACGTCTTTGTAATTGTTTAAGGTATGCTTAGATGATTGTATGCAGTTTAAAAATTACCTGTAGTCGTAGAAAGGGTTAAGCGAGATAGCTCGAAGCCTGTTTATTGCTGGAGGCCCTTTTTAAGCTGAATACAATTGTCTAATAGTAGCCAGAATAAAATTATAATGACGACATTGGTACTCAGAGGATTAACATCTTGGGAATTGTTCTTTGTATCATAATAATTATGACGAAGAAAATTAGTATGGATTTGTGAAAAATATGTATATCATCCAAAAGTATAAAGATGGAAGGTAAATTTAGATTAATTCTTGCATCAGTGCGTTGTTATAGAATAGACCCCATAGTCCCGAGTGAATCCATGGTTCGTGTTGTGCCCGTGTTGTCGTGAGAGGCGCCGTGTTTACATCAGGGCCTCCGTGTATGAAGCACCTGTGGGACCTCCCCCTCTCCCTAGGGAGAGTTACACGAATACTTGGCAGACATGTTTTGCGTTGTAGATCATTCGTAAACTAACAACTTATTGATACATCTTTGCCTTTCCAATGTTCTTTTATCGTCTTACTTAGTTTGCTTAGTTCCGTACTGCAAAATTTAGTATTTATTCCAAAATGTATTACATGCATTTTGATTCAGTTACCTATTATATTCATCAGGTGGTATGGAGTGTGAACAAGTAAAGTGACCTGTAGAGTACTTCTGGATCTCACATTATTCTTGGGTTCTATATATCTATCTATATGCTCAGGCCCAATCCCCACTTTTCCTATTTTTTATTTTTATGTTCTATTTAATTTAATTCTATTATTTTGTTTCTTTTCTTGGGGATGGCCGCCTCAAGACAGAGCAAGAACAGGGAAAACACAAAACACAACATGAAACAAGAAACAAACACAGACAAAACACAAATTAACACACACCTAGGTCGCCCAGGAGAAGACCCAGAAACCAGGGTCACCAAGGTCGCTCCAGCACTCCCCCGGCCCCCGACCACCCGGAGAGGTTCCGATCTCGGCAGGCAGACATGCAGCGGAGCCGAAGCCACAAGCCCGCCCACCACACTTCCAGGCGCACCATTCATATTAATCGTCTCCTCGGGCCAGGCACCTGATGGACTATTATCTAGTCCAACTTGCGCCCGATCCCTTCCCCCAAATGACCACATGTTCACTCAACTATTCACAAGCATTCTCCATTCATTCCTGTTTATTACCACTTCCTTTACCTGATCTATAGTCATTCCTCTATCATCCAAAGTTTGTCTTACACAGTCTCTCCATCTCAATGGGGGTCTTCCTGCCCTTCTATCTCCCTTTGTATCTGACTCATATATTCTCTTTGTAAGCCTTTCATCTCCCATTCGTTCAACATGACCATACCAGCTCAGCACCCTTCTGTCCACTCTGGCTGACAAATGTTCCTGCTGCCCCACTCACCTACGTATCTCTTCATTACTCAATCCGTGTCTATGAGTAACTCCAAACATACTCCTCAAGCAGCTAATCTCCATCACATCCAGCTTTCTTCTCTCCTTTTCTTCAGAGCCCATGTCTCAGCCCCATACATCACTGTTGGCTCAATAATTCCTTGATACATTGCACTTTTTACTTTCATTCCGAGTTTTCTCGTCTTCCACATACTTCCCATTGCTCCGAAAACCTTCCTTCCTTCACACACTCTATTTTACCTCCATTTCTGTCATAACTTGACATTAATTAAGTCTACCTTGATTTATTCGCCAATACGTTTTCTTTGGTAACAATAATATAAGTCCTTTCGTTAATATGTAGTTTAAATATTACATTCATACATTATAGTATCCAATTTAGTTTACTGGTATTGATCAATGTATATGCGAATGTATGAGTGTACCTTGGGTATAAGATAGATACGAAAAATGTAACCTCTTAGTTAAAACTTAAGATTTGTAACCTAGGTTCCGTATGTAAACAAACGAGACCTCACTTGCTTTATAGAAGTTCATCTGCCGACATCCAATATTAGTGATCATCAATTATCTGCTACATCCTCCACTCAACTTCTTTAATACTTCGCTCTACATTCAGATAAGCCTTTTCTATAATCACTGGGACCCATATTATTTTATGGGTGCTTAAATTTATGTTTTACATCATCATTTTCAAGGTGATTATTTCCTGTTTCATATATATAGCTCTTGTCTCCACAGTCCAGACAAGATATGGTCCTTCGAACTTTTCTTACTTCCTCCCACATGCCTGTCTGCCTATCTCATTTTGTTATTTGACTTTTCCCCCACATAGGCCTATATTTTCGGCGAGGCCTAGGCTACCCCTGCAGTGTTTTTCCCTGGTGCCGGTCTTTAGCCTGGCTTTCTTTAATGTGGCAGGGAGTGTTACCGCACTAGGCCATATTTGCGCAGGGAGTCCTCATGTTCTCTTGCCTTAATTTTTTGGCACTTTTTTTGCCTCTTATTGCTTATGTGGCGTGATGTTAACAAATGTTCGGCTGCTGCAGGCGGTATAGGTAGTGGATTCCAGCCTGATCCAGTAGCATACCCTCACCCTCTTAAGACCCTAGCGCTCTTGGGACACAGTTTCGTAGATCGCATTTACATTGATCAACCCATTTATAAAGACTCATTTGTTGTGCGTAAATTGCAGTGCCTGGAGCTAGGTTTTCTACTATAAAAAATACACAAGCATGGAGGGATTTATTGAGGAGACAGCCGGAGGTAACACTACTTGTACTGGGTGGTAGTTTTTCATTGTAATGGGGTTGTTGGTGATAGCTTGACTTGACTTTCGGTGCGCTTGGCCTAGCCTAGCTTAAAATTATTTTAACATGCCTGCCACCCTGTCAGAACTTAAGAAAAAGAGAGGGATAGCGAGGGGCTGTTTGACTACGCTAACTAGGGACTTAGACGCCTTCATTGATCGGGCAGATGCGTCCGAGGTCAAGGACAAAGTTACCCTGATTCGCAAGCGCCTCAATGAACTGGAGTCAGTCAATGACCATCTTTATGACCTATATGACAAGACCGTTGGCATTGTGACTATAGCTGGTGATGATGACGAATACTCTGAGGCCATGGAAGCGATTGTGGCTAAACTCGAGGCAATTTACAAAAAATCCCCTACTCTGACCAACAGTAGTGCCACGGCAAAGGTAGCAGGGGTTAAGCTACCTACACTTCATCTTCCCAAATTTAGTGGAGACCCGGCAAAGTGGATAGAATTCTGGGACCTCTTCCGCTGTACCGTGCATGACCACAAAGAGTTTTCAGATGTTCAGCGTTTCACATATTTGCGCGGGCAGCTGGAGGGGGATGCACAGAAGTTATTGGGAGGATATAGCCTAATCGCCAGTAGCTACGCCACCGCAATAGCCCAACTTGAGAAGATATACGGACAAAAAGACCGAATCAAATCCGCACACATTACGAACTTGTGTGAGTTGTCTGCTCCAGTTTATGAGGTTTATGAGCGCGCCGCTCAAGAAGTTCTATGCCGCTTTCGAGAGTACCATTCGTTCCCTCAATACGTTGGATGTCAGCGTCGATGAGATATGTACCATCATCCTAATGAAAAAGTTACCAACACCACTTCGTGAAAACGTAAAAAGAGCGATGAAATCTACCCCTCTCGAATTGCAGTCTTTTATTGAAAATTACCAGGCAGAGGTGTTCAATATGGAGGGAGTCACCAGTGAACCAGTACAGTATAATGCCACAGCTTCTACATTTTCCACCGTTAATAAAAGTACCGGTAAAGTAAAAATGCAAACCGAGCTCAGGAAATTTGCTTGCTATTTGTGTAGTAGTCCGAAACATGCGTGGTACAAGTGCCCAAAATATCAAAGTAGTGAGGCTAGGATAAATAGAGCTAAGAATCTGAAGTTGTGTCAGGGATGCCTCTCCAGGGAGCATGGGGGGCACGGTTGCACAAATACAAAATTAAGTCCCTGCCGAGAATGCAATGGCAAGCACTTCCACGCATTATGTCCCCAATCTTCTGGAGAGGTAGCAAGTCGAACTACAGTTGCGACAACTGATCCTGCTCCAACCTCCACGACGTTGTCTGTAGCGTCAGAGAAAGAGACAGTAGTTTTGCCCACAATTATGATGCCAGTTATTAACAATGAAGGTTATTACCATTATCGTGCTTTGCTAGACCAGTGTTCCCAGCGCACTTTTATTCTGCGGTCCTCTCTACCGTCAGTACAGTATGTTGCATCAGGAAGAGAGACATTGAAGCTGCAAGGGTTTACGGGAGCCCAGCGCGAACAGGTGTATGAGGTAGTCACCCTGCAGTACAAGGATAGGGATAGGAATTCATCCTTACTGGCAGTAGTAGTAGACTCCTTACCAGAATACAAGGTATCAGCAGGCATCAAAGGTGTAGTAGGCAAATTGCAAGATTCAGGGTATAGGCTAGCCGACTCATTCATAGACAGTAATGTTAAGCTAGACATGTTGATCGGTGCCGATTATTACTATGACTTAGTGCTACCTGGATATAAACGGGAGGGCAATCTAGTGTTGTTGCCCACCAAGTTTAGGTATGTGATTAGTGGGTCATACAAGGATCATGTAGCCAATACCAATGTTGAAGTCGTGACTGTGTTAAAAATTGCGGTCTGTTCAATTAGTGAGTATCTACAGACAGACAATGAACCATGTAGTCAAGATTTGAATAAATTGTGGGATATGGACAATTTAGGTATCAAGTCAGGAGAGATAGATGCAGAGGCTAGGGATACCCTTAAATTTTATGATGAAGCTGTAACCTATTTACCCGAGGAAAACCAGTATTGTGTCCGTTTGCCGTGGCGCAGAAACAAAGGCGAATTGCCGAACAATTATGGTCTGGCAATAGGAAGGTTACGGCGCCTACAGAAGACATTTTTCGCGAATCCGGCATATTGTCAGCAGTACTGTAATGTTGTTTAAAGATCAGCTAAATCGCAGATTCATAGAGTCCAATGATGAGGAAATTATCACTGATTCGCCTACACATCATCTTGCCCACCATGGGGTTGAACGTGACAGCAAAACTACTCTCATACGCGTCGTGTTTGACTGTTCGGCCAAATTATCACCTTCGGCCTTAAGCCTCAATGATTGCCTGTATACGGGATGCTCTTTGGTTCCACATTTGGCGAAGGTGATGTTGAGGTTTAGATGCAAGCCGTACGGGTTTATAAGCGATATCGAGAAGGCATTCCTCATGCTCCAGTTGGACAAACGCGATAGAGACCGTACACGCTTTCTGTGGCCTAGAGACCCCTTTAACGTAGATTCACCATGTGATGTTTTTCGTTTCAAAGTTGTATTGTTCGGTGCTACCTGTTCACCATTTCTATTGAATGCCACCATCTTAAAACACTTATCGCAGTTCAATGATGTGAATCTGTCAGCCGGATAAAAAATGGCCTGTAAATCTAGAACTTACAAGGTACCGCGGACACAGAGGACAGTCTTATCTCTGACTATTGGCAATTCCAACGTGCATTCTCGTCAGCCCACTTATATTTACGGGAGTGGGTGACCAATAGTCCGCAGTTGAAGTACATTTTCGAACCGTATGATGGGATGGCTGCCGATCAGTCGTGTCACAAGTATTTAGCCATGCAGTGGCAACCGGGTACAGATAGAGTTTCCTTTGGGCGTCGGGGTTATAAATGTGAGGCTATACCTACCAAGCGAAAATGTCTTCACCTAGCTGCACAGTTGTTTGATCCTCTTGGCATCCTATTACCGGTTAGCATCAGGTCGCGGTTATTCCTCCAAATTCTATGGCGTACCGAAATTGGGTGGGACGAGACTATCCCTTCTGATTTACAATCGGCCTGGCAAGCGCTGGTGGCAGATTTGGACAATTATCAGAGTATAAGTTTCCCACGTCAAATCATTTCGAGTCAACGGGTGGAATTACATGCGTTTAGTGACGCAAGTAATTCCACGTATGGTGCTGTAGTTTACCTGTCTGATGGAGACCAAAGTGCTTTAGTCGCTGCCAAGGCTTGAGTAGCACCCATCAAGACTGTGACAGTACCTAAATTAGAGTTAACTGCGGTTTTACTAGCCGCACGTCTTGTTCAATTTATTACAGAGGCACTCAAGGATCATCATCAATTCAATAATGTAAATTTATAGTCCGATAGTCAGATTGTGATTGCACGGTTGCGCAGTCAGAAAGTGCTGCCCGTGTATGTCAGTAATAGAGTGAACGAGATCCATGGACTACTTCCCAATGCTACTATAAGATATGTGTGCACTAAGGATAACCCGAGCGACCTGTTGACTAGGGGCATTACCGCCAAATAGTTGTCCGATTCTCCGTTGTGGTGGCAGGGGCCTTCGTGGCTAACTTCCACAACAGAGTGGCCAGAGGATCGAGCAACGGCCGTACCAGTTCAGGTAGACTTTCCTGTAGAATCAATGGCCGCAGCAGTAGTCACTCAGGATATTGATGGCATCACAATTGCTTGGGACAGATATAGTAGCTATGATAAGGCAGTACGGGTCCTTGCATGGGTTAACCGTTATGTATGTAATTTGCGGCGATAGGTAAAGGGAGAGCTCTTAACTGACACCCCTTCCTTGCTAGTTAGTGAAATGCGAGCCGCTGAAAAATTAATGATTATGACAGTGCAAAGGGAGTCCTATATGAGTGAATGGAGCATCATGACCAATACCGACCATAATTTACCGGGTACTAATGTCATGAGACAACTAGGACTGTTTGTGGACAGTGGGGTGATCAAATGTAGGGGTAGAATTCAATTGGCCACTATCAGCGATGACAGTAAATATCCTCTCCTCCTACCATATAACCATACAATTACGTGTTTGCTTATAGTTAAAAGTCACATAGTATGTTCTCATTATAATAATAATAATAATAATAATAATAAACGGTTTATTAAAGAATGGCAGCCTCATGAGCTAGTGGATGAACATGAGATGTACAGATATGAGGATGGTAAGCTCAGTTTACAAACAAAATAAATAAATACAATAATGATGCATGTGCAGAATACAAATTATCATAAAATAACCATGAGAGTAAGTGATATACAGTACATATACACATTTATTTACTTACTCATACGAACATACGTATATACACGTACGTGCGCACATACATATACATACATATATAGGAACATAAGAACATGCAGTAAGTGTGCACATGTCCGTATACACAAACGCTCACATATGCACACAAACATACATACATACAGAAACTGTTTTGGTAGGGTCAGGGTAAAGAGTTGAAGGGTAAAGAGGGTGCAGCAATTCAAGTCCGTATATGGTCCGTATGGTCAGGTACAGCCTACTACAATGGGAGGTTAATCCTCGGTAGTGTAGGTGTGTGTGTGTGTGTGTGTGTGTGTGTGTGTGTGTGTGTGTGTGTGTGTCAGAAGGCGAAATATGGAAAAGCTGGGCGTTCTATTGTTAAGGGTGGAAATACATGGATGAAGATACGCGAACACTTAATAATAGATAATGCTTATGCATAGATTTATAATCAGAAGTTGCGCTAGTGAGCAATATGTTCTCGCTCATATGTACGTATATTTACATACATATGTGCATATGACCATATAAATACACGTACAGTACATATATATATTATATACCTTATATTCTCAACCGGGCTCGAACCATTGACAGCACATACACACAGACATACATATACATAAATATATGCACATTACATGCATATATGCTCTTCTCTTATCCTACCTGATACTCTCAGCCGGGCTCGAACCACAAACAGTATACACTATAGACACATATATATATACATAAATAACGCATACATACATACACATATACGCACACTTACATACACATATACTGTACATACCCACATACCCACATGGCGTGGGTCATGTGGTAGCTTGCTTATTTGCGCCAAAAATGGTGGATCCTACACATGAGACAGATGGTAATAATGGTACTACGAAAGTGTATAGTATATAAGAGACTTCAGGGTAAATCCTACTCACCAAGGAATGCACCTCCCTTGCCTAGTATTAGAGTACAGCCTCAAGATCCTTTCTCAGTGACCGGTATAGATGATTCTGCCGCATTATTAGTAAACGGTAATCCCGCTATTAAGGCTTACATTGTATTATTCACCTGTGCCATCACCAGGGCGATTCACCTAGAAGTAGTAACTAACATGTCTTGCGAAAGCTTTATGCACACGTTCCGCCGGTTTGTTAGTAGGCAGGGCTTTCCTCAAATAATTCTAAGCGATAACACAACAACATTTGTTAGTGCAGCCAAACAGCTGGCCGAGATATCTAAAGATCTGGTAATTCAGAATTTTATGCTAGAACACCATTGTGAGTGGCGTTTTATCCCCGCCAGAGCTCCTTGGTTCGGTGCCATTTGGGAAAGGGCAATCGGAATAGTGAAAGCCGGATTAAAAAAGGTTCTCGGTAGAGCATCGGTAACGTTAGAAGAGCTGCAAACTATTCTATGTGAAATTGAAGCCTGTGTAAATGACCGACCTTTTGGTTATGTCTCGGGTGAACTAAACGATGTGAATGCTATTACGCCATCTCACATGCTAAGGGGCAGACAATTAAAGTCATTCCCGAAGAAAGCGATAGCCGATGAGGAAATTGACAGATCCGTCATTCTGCAGGGATAATATTATGACTGCCAGATGGCACTATATGAATAAATTGTCAAAAGATATCTGGAAACGTTGGCAACTGACTACCTCTTAGCATTGAGAGAGACGCATCAGTGTCACTTGAGGACTGAAGGTAAATCATGGCCAGAGCTAGGGAATGTTGTCCTAATACATGACGACGG
Organism: Paralithodes platypus; assembly: GCA_032716605.1. NCBI lineage: Eukaryota > Metazoa > Arthropoda > Malacostraca > Decapoda > Lithodidae > Paralithodes > Paralithodes platypus. The sequence continues at coordinate 40,986,798 of CM064533.1, forward strand.
TCCTCGGCTAATGTGGAAATAAGGGAAAATCACTGGCCTAGAGGCGGGCATGGATGGAATAAGTCGGGTGGCGCAGCTTAAGATGAATACAGGTATCACCACTCACCCCATTGTTAGGTTGTACCCCTTAGAACAGGCAGTAAGTCAGTGCGTGGCCCCTTCCGATGAACCGTTGACTCAAGATCTCCCTCTTAACGCGTTAGGCGTTGATCGGGAGGTGAGCGATATTGAGTTACGTCCCTCCCGTCAAACGCTGTGACGTCTACCAACATGGGCAGAATCGCCTCTCGTTAGCCACTAGCGCTCGCCAGGGACATCGAAATGGGCTACAGTTATCCGAGAATGTTGTTCTTTCTTTCCTTGTGCTCGCATTGTCACAGACTGTCCAGTGGTGGTCTTTGTTTTCGTCTGTGACAACGGGAAGTATTTTATATCATTGATAGAGTGTGGGATGCATTGTGTGGAGTTGGGGAGGGGGAGCGATAGAGGCAGTGTGGTGGTGGTGTGTGCGTGTGTATGTATGTGCTGCCTCACTCGCTCGGAGGAGTTTTCCCGCTCGCGCGCGGGCTTTCCCGCGCCCTTGATTGGCTGGCGAATCCTGGCGCATCCTAGGGGCCTGCTGTCTTGTGACGTCTTGGCCCGTGATTGGCCGACCATCGCGCCCTTGCGGGCTCCTGTGTAACTAGCCTCCTCCATGAGGGTTCCCAGGAGCTGTTCTCCTCAGGACAGGCTTGGCGCGCATGCTTCTAACATCCCTTTGCATACTCTCTCCCGATCACCCCCTTTACCACTGGCTCTCTCTCTGACCTTCTTCTTTTCCATTGTTTCTCACCTTTATTCAATTACTTGTCCCCTTGGGTTCTGCATATGGTTTCCATAGCCGGCCCATTGTATTTTATGCGCCGTCCTCAGAGATATTTACATGTACTTAGAATATGTTTTGAGGGTTCTTAGTTAGTAGAGGTTGGGAACTTAGTGTGTCTCCATTATTGATTTAGTGTTTCTGCTCTTTTATTTAATGCTAGACTGGGATAAGGTAACTGTAGTCGTTGTCTCCGATGTGTGTATGGTTTGCTTATACCTACACGACTTCGACCGGTCCTGTGGTAGCCTGTGTTGTCTTTTCGCTTGCGTCCTTTTCGAGTGCAACATTGTGTTGACTGAGGATTTTGGCCTGTTCCAGTTCCACACTTTGCTGCCTCTGTGCTTGTCTTTAGAGGGTCGCCAGGATAGAACCAGATACTTGTGATCTGGATCTATCAAGAGGGCACCTTAGTCAATTAACGTAACTTAAAGGATGCAGTCTTAAGAACATCGCTAGGCTACGAGCCTGTCTTGCTCAACCACAGTTCCTTACCTAGAGTATTCCAGCTAGACATTATTAATCGAGTAGAGACTTATTAGTATTTAATATAAGCTCTTTGATATGTACGCATTATTATTCACAGCATTTATTAGTCAAGGTTGTTGTTGAGTTGCACAACCATAGCAGACTGTTTCGTTGATGAGGAAGTACTTCTTTTAGTGTCGAGCATTGCTACCGTTGCGCATTTATAGTATTCTCGTGTCAGTTAACATTATATGTCCTATCTTTTAGTGTATTCAGTTTACACGTGTGGTGTCCTGCCTCTTGCCTTTATATAGTTTAAGATACGAGCATCTTATGAGCATCAGACTTTCTTCAGAAGTTTCCAGGTCTATGCTGTAGGACTATACTTCACTTTCTTTCAGATAGGAGTGAAGAGTTTATTGTTATTTAGAGTAACTGTATTGAAGCATCTTTTTATTGTGTTAAATCTTGCAGTGATTTAATTGATCTTTCCATAGATTCCTTTTTATGCATTTTAACGTAACTTGCATCTTGTTTGTTATCAGGCTATACCAGTGTGGGTTAGCCTGAAGTAGAGTACATTGATGCCCAGTTAAGGATACCCCGTTATCGCAGATTAACTCTGGAGTGTATAGGTGTTTTTGTTCGCCGGCATATAAGTTCGAGGGTTTGGATCTAGCGTACCGTTGTTGCATAGTGCCCTATTACTAGTCCAATCATTAAGTGCCCTTGTTTTATTCGTAGCCCGGTCGTAACAAATGGCGACCTTGCCTAGTATCTTATCTTAGTCGTCATACCAAATGAACTAAGATATAATTGCAGGATTTTTGGACATTTGTTTTTGGAGCAATATTTTGGACACGTTGGATTTTTTTTTTGGCAACGTAGTATAGCACTTGAGTTGTCTTCAAGCATTTTTTTGAGTGAATAGTGCTACATGAGAGTTTAGGTACTTTTTTTTTTATAAACTTTGAGGATTTCCGGTGGACACTATGTCGAACGACGGATCAGTGCACAGTGAGGACACAGTATGGGAAGCAGGCTCTGAGGTGCAGAAGCTGGGTTTGTTAGAAGGCATTAGAGTAGTAACTAGTGAGGAGGATGCAAGGAAGTTTCTGGAGATGCCTATTACTGTTGACCGGGTGTCGGGGATTGATCGGTATGGTCTCCAGTGTTTGGCCACGGTCATGGGGCATGTTGGCACTAGCAGCATGACGAGAAGTGACCTGGTGGCCTGTGTGCTCGGTGGGGTGCGTGGGGCTTCGGGTGGAGCGGGAGCTGGGGCACCTTCGGCCCATCCCCCATTCCACTCGACTCCTACCATGGCGCCCCCTCGGGCTCCGGAGCCGGGTGCGTTCCCGCAGGCCGATAGTCACTGGCAGCGTGGTTTGCCCCTGGGTGGATCACTGGGTGGGTCTCCAATTGTTGCATCTCCTCCTCCTCAAGGTTAAACTCCAGATATGATCTTCCAGATTGAGATGGCTAAGATTCAGGCTGAGGAGAGAAAGGCCATACATGGGGCTGAGCTCAGGCAGCAGCAGCAGCAGCGGGAAGCTGAGCTTCAGGTTGAGGCTACGAAGTACTGTGCAGACATAGACCTTGAGAAGTCTCGGGTGGAGTCAACAGGGCAGCGTCTCGGTTCTGGGAATCGAGGTCTTGATCAGCCTTTATCGCACCTTCTTAAGTTAGTCCCTGCATTTGACGAGTCGGGTGTCACCGAGTTTTTCCTGCGTTTTGAGAAGAAGTGCCGGGAGCACCAATGGCCCGAGGTTAAGTGGGCAGCCTTTGTTTTCTCTAGGTTGGTTGGCAAAGGACTCAAGGCATATGATGCGTTGCCCTTGGAGTCTTGCATCAATTATGAGGTATTGAAGGAAGCTGTTCTGCGGGCGTACGAGTTACAACCAGAGACATATAGGTTGAAGTTTCGGGGTGTTACGAAGGGTCGTGAGTGCACTTTTCTAGAACATGCCCGGGAACTGTCTGATGCATTGAGAAATTGGCTGAGGTCAGAGAAGGTGACGACGTTCGAAGAGATTGAGCAGTTAGTCCTTCTAGAGCAATTTTTTAAATTCACAGGCGGCGACCTGACTTTGAACCTCAAAGAGAAACGTCCTAAAATTCTACAAGAGGCAGCTGAGATGGCTGACCTGAGATTATCACTGATTCGTGGGTGCGGGTCTGCACAACGGACCGATGCAGTTAACAAGGGGCGCAACACTCCACCCCCCTGAGTCAGTGATGCAACATTTAATAACAAAAGCAAGAGCAATGATACCAATTTTGATCACAAACCGAAAACCGTCCCGTTTAAGAAAGGTCAGGGCCCTTCCCCACCTCAGGGGAAGTCCAAGGGTGAAGTAGAATGTTTTAAGTGTCATAAAAAGGGGCATTTTGCACGTTCCTGCCCTATTAACCAATCTACAGCAGTCGTGTCTTTGGCTAGCAACATTGGGGTGTCTCTGAGGTCTTCTGCATTTACCAGGGGTGATATGTCAGATGCGGGGGCACAGCCAGTGAAGGAGTGTCCGGAAGGCTCGAAACCTGTCCGCGATGCTTTTTGCGACCATAGAGGTCGTGGCTGCGTGAGTTGGGCTGGTTGCAAGCATGGGTTGGAGTTGTTGCGTGATACAGGTTCATCCCAGACTCTGATGAAAAACTTTACAGGCCAACCTATAAACGTGGCACGGGTAGTTGTGGTGCAGGGTATTAATGCTACACGGTCATACCCATTGGTTCGAGTGGAGCTGGAGGTTGATGGTGTGACACGAGAGATAGATGTGGGAATCGTAGAGAAACTGCCAGTAGAGGGCGTCGACCTTCTTCTCGGCAACGACTTTGCGGTGCCTACTTCTGAGGTTCCACCCTTAGTCGTTGCCGAGAGGGCGGCCGACGTGAGTAGGGAGGGGCAGGATTTGGTCGAGAGGTGTCAACTACAGCAGATGGCGTGTGTTGTCACCCAATCTCGTGCATCTAAGGTGTCACAGCCTATTCCTCAGTCTCTAGACCAGCGGAGGAACGGTCGGAAGGAGAAAGCTAAAGTTGGGAAAAGTTTTGAGAGTTTTGATCGAGCGGCTCTTCTTGGCGACTCAGTATTAGCACCAATGTTAAGGTCCGGAGTGGCCCCAGAACCTGTCGCACTTGGTGAGAAGGTAGGGTGAGAGAAAACTCCGAAACAGCACCGTTACGCACGCAAGCAAGATAGGATCGAACAGTCCAGTACCGGGGGAGGCCATAACTTGCTCTGGGAGCACCTCGATAAATTGGCTCCTTCGGATATCTGTCGGCTGCAGCTAGGTGATCCTGAGCTTCAGAAGTGTAGTAACGGTGCAATCGAACTTGAGGAGGACGGGGATGCCAAGCCGTGGGACTTCTTTCGTGTGGAGGGTATTTTGTACAGGCGTTTTCTAGATCCCAGACAGAGTTGGGAGGGTGGGTCGAGAGTGGTTGACCAGTTGGTATTGCCTAGTGTGTGCTGTGATAGCCTACTGAGGTTGGCGCATGATGTACCGTTGGCAGGGCATTTGGGTGTACGTAAGACGGTAGCAGCCTTGGCGAAATTGTTTTGGTGGCCAGGTATGAAGGCACATGTGGAGTCATGGGTGGTAATGTGCAGTACCTGCCAGACAGTAGGTAAACCAAACCAATGTATTCCCAAGGCTCCGTTACACCCTATTCCTGTAATCGGGCCACCATTCAGTAAGGTTATAATCGACATGATTGGCCCTCTACCCCCTACTAGTGCAGACAACAAGTACCTCCTCACAATCATGGATGTTGCCACTCGTTATCCGGATGCATACCCCATGCGAAATCGTACTGCTAAGACTGTTGTTCGTAACTTGCTATTGTACTGTTCTAGGTACGGGTACCCGCAGGAATTGCAGTCAGACCAAGGGTCCAATTTTACTTCTAACCTTTTCAAACAGACCATGCAGCAGCACGGTATCAGTACAGTTGTCTCTTCAGCCTATCACCCAGAGAATCAAGGGGTGTTGGAGAGGTGGCACTCGACTCTGAAAAGCATGCTGCGTTGTTACTGTGTTGAAAATGGCAAGGATTGGGATCTTGGGTTGCCCTATGTTTTATTCGCTGCTCGGGAGGTACCTGGTGAAAGCCTCGGGTTCAGTCCCAATGAGTTAGTCTTCGGACATCAGGTCAGAGGCCCCCTCAACATGGTTAGAGAAATCTGGGAGGGCACAGCAAAACCATGTTCCATGATAAAGTATGTCCTCGAGAGCAGAGAGAGAATGCTGAGAAGCCTAGAGTTGGCAGGTAGGAATTTGGTAGGGTCGCAAGCACTGATGAAGGACAGGTACGATGAGAAGACGAAACTCCGGGAGTTTAAGGTGGGGCAGGAGGTGTTGATTTTGTTACCTCTGCCAGGTCATCCGTTGTCTGCTAAGTACGCTGGTCCTTATAAGGTGGTAAAGAAGATCTCTGACCTAGACTTTCTTGTGGCTACTCCAGATAGGCGTAAAAAGAATCAGCTGTGCCATGTGAATTTGGTGAAAGAGTTTGTGAGGCGCCCCCCTGAGCCTCTCGCTGTCCTTGTGTTGACCTGCAGCGGTCATGGTGGAGAAGAAGTGAGGGACAGTGAAGCCCAGGTGGAAGATAACTGGGAGTGTCATGTCTCTGCTGACCAGTGGGCGGGGAACTCCAGACAGGTGGCTGACGATGCTCTAGTGCACCTGCCTGAGCAACAGCGTGTAGCCGTGCAGCGCCTGTTTGCTTCATACCCCACTGTGTTTGCAGAGCATCCAGGCCTCACAACTCGTGTGGTGCATGACGTGGACGTGGGAGATCACCCCCCCTTTAAATCAGTATCCTACAGAATTCCACCCATTAAACTCCCAGCCCTCAGAGCGGAGTTAGAGTATATGTTAGAACGGGGGTTGATTGAGAAGGGGGCAGTGAGGTGGACATCTCCTGTCACTCTGCAGCCCATGCCTGACGGGAAGGTTCGCTTCTGCATTGACTTTCGGAGATTGAACGGGTTGACTCCCACCAATGCTTATCCCCTTCCCCGTGTTGACGATAGTGTAGACAAGATTGGTAAGGCACAGTTTCTAACTAAGGTAGACCTCGTGAAAGGCTACTGGCAGGTGCCCTTGTCTGAGCGGGCGAAGGGGGTATGCGGGTTTGTGGTTGATGGGAACACCTACCATTGAAATGTGATGCCGTATGGCCTTAAAAATGCACCAGCAACCTTCCAGAGTCTTATGAGCGAGTTAGTAGCTGACATCCCTAACTGCACTGTCTACCTAGATGACGTTATAATCTACGATGACAACTTTGAGAGTCACTGTGAGCACATAGAAGCCTTGTTTCGGAAGCTCAGTGAGGCCAGCTTGGTGGTCAATCTGGGCAAGTGCGATTTTGTCCGGGCAACTGTACAGTATCTTGGGTTTGTGGTCGGGTTAAGCCAGGTGTGCCTCCCCCAAAATAAGATACAGGCTATTAATCAGTTCCCAGGCCGTCCACCAAGCGGCAGATCATGAGATTTTTGGGCATGATCGGTTACTATCGCCGTTTCATTCAGGGTTATTCTACTGTGTTAGCTCCTTTGACAGATTTACTAGCAAAAGACAAAAAATTCAAGTGGGCACCTGAGTGTGAAAGGGCTTTTTCGCTGGTCAAACACCTACTATGCACTCACCCAATCCTCAGGGCCCCTGACTTTGAAAGACCATTCCAGCTGGCAACAGATGCCAGCGGTGTAGGGGCTGGTGCCGTCTTAATGCAAACAGACGAGGAAGGTTTGGAGCGTCCAGTCAGTTTCTTTTCCAAGAAGTTTAATTCAGCTCAGAAAAACTACTCTGTGGTGGAGAAAGAACTGCTGGCAATAGTGTTGGCGCTCAGGCACTTTGAAGTATATGTTCCTGCCTACGGGCCAGTTGTGGTGATTTATAACGACCACCACCCTCTTATATTTCTGAACCAATTCCACAACCGGAATATGAGGCTGACACGTTGGTCACTCATGTTGCAAGAATACAATCTAGACATTCGCCATATTGCCGGTTGTGAGAATGTGATTGCAGACTGTTTGTCGAGGGTGGAGGATCCGGCGTAGATCACCACAGGTGTGTGGGTTTGAGTGGAGAAAAATCAGGCTTGCCCCTGTAGAGCAGCCGTCAAAAACAACATTAAAATTAAATACAAAAAAATTCATAAAAACTCTTACTTTTTGATAGTTAATTATAAGTTGCCAATGTTATAGCTAAAGTCCTAAGTTGAACCTGTCTTTCACTTAGTAAGCTGGGCTCTGTGAAGCTCGCTCAGGGAGCATAGCAGGCTAAAATTATACTATTGTGTTTGGGAGGGGTTATAAGATTTTCTTTATGTCAATATATTGTTTTATGTAAGAATTGAGCTTTGCATTTCATTTCTGGTGGAGTGGCTATGTGTGACGGGTCTTTTCGGCATTCTGCCTTGTCAGATATGGTGCTTGCCTAATATTGAGCGTCCTATATCTTGGGTGGGGTGTGACGTCTACCATTGGCAGAATCGCCTCTCGTTAGCCACTAGCGCTCGCCAGGGACATCGAAATGGGCTACAGTTATCCGAGAATGTTGTTCTTTCTTTCCTTGTGCTCGCATTGTCACAGACTGTCCAGTGGTGGTCTTTGTTTTCGTCTGTGACAACGGGAAGTATTTTATATCATTGATAGAGTGTGGGATGCATTGTGTGGAGTTGGGGAGGGGGAGCGATAGAGGCAGCGTGGTGGTGGTGTGTGCGTGTGTATGTATGTGCTGCCTCACTCGCTCGGAGGAGTTTTCCCGCTCGCGCGCGGGCTTTCCCGCGCCCTTGATTGGCTGGCGGATCATGGCGCGTCCTGGCGCGTCCTAGGGGCCTGCTGCCTTGTGACGTCTAGGCCCGTGATTGGCCGACAATCGCGCCCTTGCGGGCTCCTGTGTAACTAACCTCCTCCATGAGGGTTCCCAGGAGCTGTTCTCCTCAGGACAGGCTTGGCGCGCATGCTTCTAACATCCCTTTGCATACTCTCTCCCGATCACCCCCTTTACCACTGCCTCTCTCTCTGACCTTCTTCTTTTCCATTGCTTCTCACATTTATTCAATTACTTGTCCCCTTGGGTTCTGCATACGGTTTCTATAGCCGGCCCATTGTATTGTATGCGCCGTCCTCAGAGATATTTACATGTACTTAGAATATGTTTTGAGGGTTCTTAGTTAGTAGAGGTTGGGAACTTAGTGTGTCTCCATTATTGATTTAGTGTTTCTGCTCTTTTATTTAATGCTAGACTGGGATAAGGTAACTGTAGTCGTTGTCTCCGATGTGTGTATGGTTTGCTTATACCTACACGACTTCGACCGGTTCTGTGGTAGCCTGTGTTGTCTTTTCGCTTGCGTCCTTTACGAGTGCAGCATTGTGTTGACTGAGGGTTTTGGCCTGTTCCAGTTCCACACTTTGCTGCCTCTTTGCTTGTCTTTAGAGGGTCGCCAGGATAGAACCAGATACTTGCGATCTGTATCTATCAAGAGAGCACCCTAGTCAATTAACGTAACCTAAAGGATGCAGTCTTAAGGACATCGCTAGGCTACGAGCCTGTCTTGCTCAACCACAGTTCCTTACCTAGAGTATTCCAGCTAGACATTATTAATCGAGTAGACACTTATTAGTATTTAACACCTTACGAGCGGCCTATGCGGTTTATTTATGTGTACCGCCCAGCTGGGTGTTTTTAGCCAAAATAGGGCTGTTTACGTGATCATTTTCATGCCTAAATAAGACCCAGAACGTAAAACAAGTATCTATCCCTGAAAGGGCATAAACAGAGCTTTCGAATGACACCATAACGATCCTTGTATGATGGATAGTTTTCTTGCAATAACCGTGCAACGCGAGTGCAAAAAGCAGGTAATTCGGTACTTTCGGTACATAATTGAGTATGTAGCGAGTGAGAGAGGGAGGAGGGAGCTGAGATTTGTGTCAGTAGGTTCGCCGCGGTGGTCTGGAGCAGTCATACGCTCGCTAGTCTCCTGCCACCACTTGTCTCTCTCTCTCAGCCACATTACGTGCTGAAATTGCCACTCGAGTTATGTCGAGCGCCGCCACATAGTCCAGCTTTATTTAACTCGACTTAAGTGGTGAGCCGCTTTTTAAGGGTTAATATAAGCTCTTTGATATCTACACATTATTATTCACAGCATTTATTAGTCTAGGTTGTTGTTGAGTTGCACAACCATAGCAGAGTGTTTCGTTGATGAGGAAGTACTTCTTTTAGTATCGAGCATTGCTACCGTTGCGCATTTATATTATTCTTGTGTCGGTTAACGTTATATGTCCTATCTTTTAGTGTATTCAGTTTACACGTGTGGTGTCCTGCCTCCTGCCTTTATATAGTTTAAGATACGAGCATCTTATGAGCATCAGACTTTCTTCAGAAGTTTCCAGGTCTATGCTGTAGGACTATACTTCACTTTCTTTCAGATAGGAGTGAAGAGTTTATTGTTATTTAAAGTAACTGTATTGAAGCATCTTTTTATTGTGTTAAATCTTGCAGTGATTAAATTGATCTTTCCATAGATTCCTTTTGATGCATTTTAACGTAACTTGCATCTTATTTGTTATCAGGCTATACCAGTGTGGGTTAGCCTGAAGTAGAGTACATTGATGCCCAGTTAAGGATACCCCGTTATCGCAGATTAACTCTGGAGGGTATAGGTGTTTTTGTTCGCCGGCATATAAGTTTGAGGATTTGGATCTAGCGTACCGTTGTTGCATAGTGCCCTATTACTAGTCCAATCATTAGGTGCCCTTGTTTTATTCGTAGCCCCGGTCATAACACCGCGTTAGGCGCTACTTCTTTATGGCGAAATAAAATAGCTTCTGGCCAACTGTAACCTATAAATTGTATATATATGTACCCTAGCCTGGATTAAGAGTAAGAGATTATAAGTATTGATCTCTCCTAGCCTGGATTAAGAATTAATTTTAAGCAATTGTAAATATTGATATTGCTTGTAGCATGGATTAAGACTGATATTTCAGTACCTTTAAGTTTAGTATTTAGGCCCTTCATCGGCCGGGATAAGATTTGGATATTCCACCTTTGTGGTGGCAGTGTGTCATAACTTGACATTAATTAAGTCTACCTTGATTTATTCTCCATTACGTTTTCTTTGGTAACAATAATATAAGTCCTTTCGTTAATATGTAGTTTAAATATTACATGCATATATTATAGTATCCAATTTAACCCACTGAGCCCCAGCTAGTTTATAATAAATGTACCACCCAGGACCGGCAGGTTTTGAAAAAAATTGTTTCTCCAGAAAACACCAGGAATGGTTTAGGAATGAAGGAAAACCCACAACAAAACGATCCTCTAGGTCATTAAGGGGAGGTATTTAGTTTGTTCCCTAGACCTCCATCAAGCTTAAAATTACACCCCCTTGAGTCCCTTTCAAGATAAATTTGTACAATTTTTGGTAGAAACATTTCCCGGCCGAAGGCCGGTTCCTCTTAACACCTTAAGAGCGGCCTATGCGGTTTATTTATATGTACCGCCCAGCGGGGTGTTTTTAGCCAAAATAGGGCTGTTTACGTGATCATTTTCATGCCTAAATAAGACCCAGAACGTAAAACAAGTATCTATCCCTGAAAGGGCATAAACAGAGCTTTCGAATGACACCATAACGATCCTTTTATGATGGCTAGTTTTCTTGCAATAACCGTGCAACGCGAGTGCAAAAAGCATGTAATTAGGCACTTTCCCCATACAATTCCTTATATAGCGAGTGAGAGAGGTAGGAGGGAGGTGAGATTCGTGTCAGTAGGTTCGCCGCGGTGGTCTGGAGCAGTCATACGCTCGCTACTCTCCTGCCACCACTTGTCTCTCTCTCTCAGCAACATTACATGCTGAAATTGCCACTCGAGTTATGTCAAGCGCCGCCACATAGTCCAGCTTTATTTAACTCGACTTATGTGGTGAGCCGCTAATTAAGGGTTAAATTACAGGCTCGCTATCGCTCGCTAGGATAAAATCGACACCTGAATTGCACGAAAGGTCTTAATATGGGGTGAAAGTTCTTAAAACCGCTAAACTAATGGGGCAAACGTTTTATAACATCAAAAGCAATGGGGCTAAACATGAGGGAGAAAAGGGTCAAGAAAAAAATCCCTCAAGTGGAGACCTCCCCTTAAGGGGTCCTACGGTGCGCCCGAAGTCGGATTTACAAGAGGGGAAATGGGTAGGCAAAAACAGGCAAAATCAGGTTTCTGCGCACTCACGCGCACGCGGTTGGACTTTGAGAGTTTTCAACCATCGGCATTGTTGTGTGAGATACTTACACAGTTCCCATACAAATCTGAGCCCTCTAGGTGCCATAGGACCGGAGTAATTAACACTGACGCATACAAATGTGACGCTGGGATTTAGCGTTACAAACATTGCCGACGCACTGTTTGCGTCGCTGGTCCTCTATGGGTTAATTTACTGGTATTGATCAATGTATATGCGAATGTATGAGTGTACACTCACATGTACTAAAAGTTGCTCAGGGATGGGTCATTCCTTCCCCTATCCCACCCTGGGCAGGTGGAAGGGGGGAGTCGGGTCCAAGTCTACCCCCACCGTCCACCCCCAAAGTATCCCCAACTCCCCCACTTTCCTTCTCTAGCTGGCAGTTAATGATTAGCGACGATTGTTCTCATGTATTGCAAATAATTGTTAAACCATCATTGCACATGCTTACAATGGCCAACATTTAATAATTATTTATTAGGAATGTATTAATACAATATACTGCATAGGCCTAATTATATTCTCAAAATGAGTTTCTATACACAACGTGGGTTACATGAATCTTGGCTGTAGTGGTCTTGTGCCTCTCTCTCTCTCTCTGCGTGTGTTTGTCTCTCTCTCTCATTGCACTACTTTCTACGATCAAGATTTAATATGATATGAATATAATAATACCGTAATTATATCCAATCTCGTACCGTATTCAGGATATTATGTTCACCATAATTGCAATACACATTAACGTGCCCTCTACGATCTACTCCTAGTTTCTCAAATTACTTACACAGTCGGGCTTTTATATCATAAAAGGAAAGGGCTAAAGGCAAAAATGGGATGAAATAGTGTTACGACTGTTATTGATCGTTTCGTTCATAATTTCAATCGGTATATATATCCCATTTATTCATTACCATACATACTATAAACGGTCTGTATTTAATTATATGTGGCCTATATACTTTTTTTTAATCAATTAATTGTAGAACTCGATACAACTTACGATCAAAGTCGGTGTTAATTTTTTAGTAAGGTTTGAGTATCTAGCACTTGAGTAGCAGGGTTCGCCTTCTCACTTACCCCTTCTTTGTCTCTATCTGTGATCCCAGCCTCTCACCTCTACAAACCCCATCAACTCTCCTCTATGTGTATCGAATGCAGGCAACATTCATCACACACACTAATAAAGGGAAATATAAACCATTCAGACCCTTTATAGTTTATTGGATGCAGAAAGTGTGTGCTATGAGAGTTACAAGGAGTTACAATAATAGTTAGTATCTCAAAGACCTAGCTGTCCATTTGGGGGAAATAGTCGAAGAGGAAGGAGAGACATTGTTCAGTGCACTACACTCCTTACAGAATACTATCTACTGACTACTGTCTTCTTGAACTGCTAAACTGAGGACATGTTTAAAACTTCTGAGGAAAGTTTGTTCCAGGTAGAACAAATCTTAAATGGGAAACAGTTTCCACAAATACCCGGTACTAAGGCTGAACCTTTTCAATTATAACTGCTAGCCATGGTTGCGTATTGTATTCATATTGAGACTAAACAGTTTGCTATTATCTTCATTGTCAAACCCATTAAATTTGTTAAACTTAAATGAACTGACCTAGTAGTCTGCGTGTTAAGAGGCAGAGAGAGAGAGAGATTCTTGTAACCCACGTTGTGTACTGTATATACACTCATTTTGAGAATACAATTATACAGTACCGGTATATTGTGTTAATAAATTCCGAAATAATTTTAAATGTTGGCCATTGTATGCAATAGTGCAATGATGGTTTAACAATAATTTGCAATGAATGAGAACAATCGTCGCTAATCACTAACTGCCAGCTAGAGAAGGAAGGTTGGGGGAGTTGGTGATACTTTGGGGGTCGAAGGTGGGGGGTAGACTTGGACATGACTCCCCCCTTCCACCTGCCCAGGGTGGAGTAGGGGAAGGAAGGCCCCACCCCTGAGCAACTTTTAGTATGCGTGAGTGTACCTTGGGTATAAGATAGATATGAAAAATGTAACCTCTTAGTTAAGACTTAAGATTCGTAACAGAAGTCCCGAATGTAAACAAACGAGACCTCACTTGCTGTATAGAAGTTCATCTGCCGACATCCAATATTAGTGATCATCAATTATCTGCTACATCCTACACTCAACTTCTTCAATACTTCGCTCTACATTCAGATAAGCCTTTTCTATAATCACTGGGACCCATATTATTTTATGAGTCCTTAAATTTATGTTTTACATCATCATTTTCAAGGTGATTATTTCCTGTTTCATATATATAACTCTTGTCTCCACAGTCCAGACAAGATAATTTCTATTCCTCCACTCGTGCTTATCGTTCCTCCTAGATATTTAAAACACTCTACTTGTTCCATTATTTACCCATCCACCCTCACATCTAGATTCACCCTACGATCACCACTATTACACACCATTACTTTACTTTTATTAACGTTCACCTTCAGTTTCTCCCACAAACCACTCCAAACTCTTTGACTACCCGCTACAATTTCTCCTCAGAATCTGTCACCAACGCTGTGTCATCAGCGAACAGCAACTGATTCAACTCCCAATCTCTATCATTCTTTCCTACTAAACCCAATCCTCTTCCCATAGTTTTCATTATCACCTCTCTCACCACACCATCCATAAACATATTAAACAGCCAAGGTGACAATACACAACCCTGTCGCAAACCTACCTTTACCTCAAACCATTCACTCAAATCACCATTTCCTACTCTAACACATGCTCTACTCCCTTCATAAAAACTCTTAACTGCTTCCAACAAATGTCCTCCAATTTCATAAATCCTTAACACCTTCCACATTGCCTCACGATCCACACGATCATACGCTTTTTCCAAATCCATAAAAGCCCAAAATATTTCCTTATGCTTCTCTAAATACTTCTCGCATAACTGTCTTACTGCAAAATCTGATCCACGCACCCTCTTCCCCTCCTAAAACCGCACTGTTCTTCTCCTATTGCAACTTCGTACACTTTACTATCCTTTTTTTTTTTTTTTTTTTTTTTAAAGACACAATGAACGGAGGAAGGAAAAACACAGATAAAACAAAAAGGTCCATGTGCCTAAAGGCATCCTCCATTCATAAAATGTTTGTAATAACTGGATTTAAACTTTTGTAGATTGTAAGTTTGTGGAAATCAACTCGAGGGAAGTGAATTCCAAAGAGAAGTAGTTCTAGGGATAAATGAATTTTGATAAGCAGAAGTTCTGCATTGTGGAGGAGAAAGTGTAAATTCATGGGCGCTCTCAGCTGCCCTAGTTCTACGGAGAAAGATGTGGAGAGGTGGCACAATTGAAGCAAGTTCCTCGGAACAATTGCTGTGAAAATATCTGTAGAATAATGCAAGGGATGCAACGTTTCTTCGTATGGATAATGTAGGAAGGTCCTATGTGATTGCAGGGTTATTGATTAATCTAATAGCTTTATTTTGAATGTTGTCCAACTGCCTCAATGCAACCACTCCCCTTCCACTCCACAGAGGTGAACAGTAATCCATCTGAGAACGCACATGACTTTTATATATTACGGCCAACTGCTCGTCGGTGAAGAATTCTCGAACTCTGTACAGGAGACCCAGTTTTTTAGAGGCATTCTTAGCAATGCCTCTAACATAATGTGTCCAGCTCAAGTTAGTAGTTAATGATACACCGAGAATGTCAATACTAGGGGAAGTGGGAATATTTACATCATTAAAAAATATATGGGAGTCAGTGAGATTCTGTCGGTTAGAAAATTGAATGTACTTGGTTTTCTGTGCATTAAAGGAAACTAGATTCTTTTGTCTCCATTCATTAATTCTAGAAAGGTCCTGGTTCAGAGAAATTGCAGTGTTTATTTTTGAATTTATAAGATCGGGTTGGGTGAAAGAATTGGTAAATGTAAAGGAACTGTGGAGTGTTGAGTCATGTGCGTAGGAATGCATTGGATTATGAGTGGTAGATATGAGATCATTGATATGAATGAGAAACAGAGTTGGGGCCAAAACTGATCCCTGGGGAACACCTGCATTTATTGAGTGAAATTGAGAATAAAAGCCATCTACCATTACACATATTTTTCTGTTATGAAGATAAGAAGAAATTAGTGGAACTAATGATGCAAGGCCGTAGTGTGACATCTTCGACAATAAGGATTGATGCCAGACTCTATCAAATGCCTTTGATATATCCAGTGCTATTGTATGTGTTTCACCATGTTGGTCTGTAGCTTGGTTGATTTGATGCGTAAGAAGGCAAAGAATGTCTGCAGTTGATCGACATCGTCTAAAACCATATTGCCTATCGCTGATTAATTTATTATTCTCAAGATGCTTAATTATGTGATTATTTAATATAATTTCAAAGACTTTACCAAGAGTGGAAGTTATATCTATTGGTCTGTAGTTTGATGGATCTGAAGAGGCACCTTTTTTAGGAACTGGAACTGGTTTGCTTCTTTCCAGGGTACTGGGAAGCATGAGGTATGAGTACACAGACGGAAAAAATTTGCCAATACAGGAGCGAGCACCAAGGAGCAATTCTTAAGTACTATTGGAGAAATTTCGTCTGGACCAGGAGCCTTATCTACTGAGAGATTCTGCAAAATAGTTTTGACATGTCTGCTGTGGATCTTAAGTGAGGGAATTTCAGGCGAATTAAAATTAAGTACAGGGACATCTTGATTTATTTCATCTAAGGTTGAGTTGGTGGAGAAAATATCCGCAAGAAGGTTAGCTTTACCTCGTGGGTCACTTACAAGATTACCAGTCGGAGATTTTAATGGTGGAATGGATGAAGCAGTAGTGAAGTTGGATTTGAATGACTTAGGAGTAGACCAAAATATTTTGTTATCATTTGGATTATTTAGAAGTTTATTTGCCTGCTTGTGGAGAAAGTTTGATTTAGTTAGGTTTAATACAGTTTTGGCATAATTTCTGATGTTTCTAAAGTAATTAAAGGCTTCATGTGTTTTTTGTCTTGTGTATGCATTGTAGGCTATTGCTTTTTGTTCAGTTACTCTAGCACAATTATGGTCAAACCATTTAGGTGAATTAGATCTTTTACTGTACTTTTGATGAGGAATAAAAGTTTCCATTCCAATTTTTACAAATCTTGTATGTGGCTCAAGGTGGTGTGTGCATCATTAGAAAAGAAAGAGGTCCAGGGAATATCAATAAAGAAACCTTGAAGACCCTCCCAGTCTGCCCTATCGTAATGCCATTTAGTCACCAAAACAGGTTCAGAGTGGGAAGGTGTGGTAGGTGATAGACAGGTGGCCTGTATCAGACAGTGATCAGAAAATCCAAGCGGGGACCTCACTGTTACATCATAATTTTCTGAATTGGTTGTTAAAAATAAGTCCAGTAGGTGGGAATTATGATTAGGATTAGGTACACGGGTGGGTTGGTTGACTAGTTGAGTGAGATTAAATGAGTCTGCAAATAGCTCACATTCAAGACCAGTATCATCAGTCCTGGCTGAATGAGTGAGCCATTCAACATTATGGACATTAAAATCACCCAACACAGTGATTTCAGAAGAAGCATTTAAGTTGAGGACAATGAGTTGTGAGGACAGAGAATCAAAAAGACTTTGCTCTGGAGGAGTATTTGGGGAACGGTAGATGCAACATATGTATTTAAATTTACTATCCTCTTTATCCTCTCCTAATTTAAATCCTCTCTATCAACACCCTGCCATACAGCTTTCCTACCACTGATAATAAACTAATACCTCTATAACTTGAACACTCCTGCCGATCTCCCTTCCCCTTGTACGGCACAATACATGCACTCTTCCAGTCTATTGGTACCCTTAACACCACAAAGCACACATTGAAAAGTCTCACCAACCAATCTATTATCACATTTCCACCCTTCTTCATACACTCCACAGCAATACCATGCAAACCTTCTGCTTTTCCCGCTCTCATTTGGTTCACTGCTTCTTTCACTTCATTTTCCTCAATCCTTTCATTCATTCCCTGCCACCTGGGTGGCCTGGGTAACCTATCTTCATCAACCACTGCTTCAATCACTGCTTCTCTTCCATCTCTTGCAAAGATTCAAAATACTTGGCATATCTTTTCCTCACTTCAACTGGTTCCACTAGTAAATCTCCATTTGCAGCTTTTACTGACTCTTCCCTCTTTTGTCCTCCTTTCCTTACCCTATTTACCTTCTTCCAGAACATCATCTTTCGTTCTTCAAAATTCTCACTCAACCTTTGACCCCACCTTTCGTTTGCATCTTTTTTCGCTTCTCTAATTTTCCGTTTTGCCTCTCTCCTTTTCTTCTTGTACCTCTCCCATACCTCAACACTACCATCCTGTAAAATCCTCTTAAAACACTGTCTCTTCTCCTCAACTGCCTTTCTCACCGTATCATTCCACCACTCGCTTCCCTTCCTGATACCTCTGCCTCCTACTTTCCTTTTACCGCATACTACCTCTGCACTTGCTTTCACTCCTTCCTTAAACTGTTGCCATTCAACCTCTACTTCTCTCTCTTCCATCTCTCTCACTTCCATCCACTTTTAATTTAGTCTTTCCTTTTACTCCCTCTCTTTTGTACTCTTCTCTAACTCACTAACTTTTATTACCTCTCTTACTTCACGCTTGTCTCTCATTCTCCTGTAACTCCTAAAGGCCACGTCATACAGAGGTCGACCGCGACCCGACAGTAACCCGAATTTTTGCGGTTCGAGTATATTCGGCCCGATAATCGGGCGACATCGGGTATGATTCTGGTATGTTCGAGTCGTTCTAGTCATGCTCTGGTCATCACCCGAATGTTCGGGTGAGTCGGCCAAAAGTTAGTGTATGCGTTAACTTTTGGGAAATCCTTGAGTGCGTTCGGGTCAAAAAACCGTTACAAAATCCTCGAGTCACCTTCGATTTACATTCGAGTCGTATTCGGCTTACATTCTACCATATTCTGATCGCATTCGACCTATTCGGGTCACTTTCGAGTCAAAAAATTTAACCCGATTCATACCAGAATTGATCGAACCTAAGTGGACTTAGACCCGATGATGTAGACCGTAACCCGAATTAGACTCGATGCTCAGTGGAAAATTCCTACATAAACTTGTTCGAAAGTCAACTGTTACTCGATGCTGGCCCGAATTTCAGGATGATGACTGGATGGATACCCGAATACTACTAGAAAATTACTCCATGCATGTCCGACATTTCTAATTAGACTCGATGATTACTCGATCGTGATCCGAATGACTAGAATGTAAGTCGAAGGCTAGTCGAAGCCAAGTCGAATCAAACCCGAACGCGAGCCGATGGGCGGAACCACGTGAAGCAGTCCTGTGTGCAGTTGGAGCGGCCCGAATTATCGTACACTGCCACCCACGCACGGGCCCTATATACATTCTGGTTTCATTCCGGTTGGGTTCCTGACTTCGGGTGGCGTTCGGTTTTCATTCGGTTTTAAGTCGGGTTACTTCGGGTGTGATTCGGTTTTAACTCGGGTTGGTATCGGCTACTCGGGTTACCGTCGATTAGCTTTCGACTCATGGTCGATTCAATTCCGTTCAACTTCTGGTTAGTTTCGAGTAATATACGGGATAACATCGACTCGTATTCGAGACGCATTAGAGTCCCTCGGGTAGCATTCGAATTGCTTTCTAGTCATAGTCGGGGTACGAGTCTCATTCGGGGACTTCGGGTGAATTCGGGTGAAAAGTGCAAGTCATTGTCTTCGGGTTACTGTCGGGTCGCGGTCGACCTCTGTATGACGAGGCCTTAACTCTTAGCTTTCCCTCCATCAGGTAATGATCCGACATACCCTCTGCCTCACCTCTCATCACATTCACATCCAACAGTCTACACAATCTTTCCCTTGTCACCAGCACATAATCCATCAATGCTCTCTCTACAATCTCTCCCCTCATAGGTCTATGCCAGGTGTACTTGTGTATACGCCTTTTTTTGAAGAACGTATTACCTACACTCAATCTGCACTCTCCACATACATTTTTCAGTCTTTCTCCACGCACGTTTACACCATCCACACCAAATCTACCGATGACTCCCTCAACAAGCTAATTTCCTACCCTAGCATTTAGGTCCCCTAAAACTATAAAATTTTCATTTTCATCAAACCCTTGTAGACAATCTCTTAAATCCTCCCAGAAACCCTCTACCTCGTCTAACTCTCTTTCACTTCCTGGTCCATACGCACTTACAAAAATCCACCTTTCATCCTTAAACCGCATTCGCACCCACATTAGCCTTGATGACACCTCGTTCCACTCTTTTATAAACTCTCTCAACTCTTCCTTCACAATAATAGCCACTCCCTCTTCCCCCCTGACTCCCTCATCTACTCCAGACTTTCTACCTATCACGTTTCCAAAATCCACTTCTCCCTCTCCTTCATCTTTGTTTCATTCAGTGCAAGCACATCACACTTCCTTCTTTCAAATAACCTTCCAATGTCCTCTCGCTTCTCATTCGTACTACATCCTTGCACATTTAAAGCTCCTATTCTTAGGGTCCGGGACCACGAACGCGCTCCCTCGCACCTATCTCTGTCTCGTTTTTTTGGTAGATTTAATTAAGGGGAGAAGGATACCAGGCCACCCGCCCCCGATCCCCCTTAGCCAACTTCTACGTGGCGGCGTAGAAAGTGGCGGGCGTTGGGGTCGCTGCATCCCTACGCCATTTGAAAAAAATTAGAGATGCAGAGGGAGAAAAAGATTCTTGGGTTACCAAGAAAATATCATAGTTCATAATTTGAAACGTAAAAGATAATATTATGTGTGAGTCTATTAATTTTCCTAAAGGCCCCCTCACACATTCACGACTTGAACGGCGACATGGCCCGACTTTTGCCTCGTGATGATGTCGTAATTAAGTACGCGACATCTCTTTCCATGTCTGACAGTCTCGCGTGTTGTCACCGACGACCGCGACATTATAGTGTCAACACTAAAATCGTGGCCTGACTTTTTGTCGTTGCATGTTGTTGTAAGCACGGACTGAATTCTTTCATTACTGTGTGGCGTCTAGGTGGCGTCGCGTCGTTAGAAGTCGCGCAACATCACCACGAGAAAAAACGTTACGACTTGTGAGAGAGACCAGCTTGTAGTCACGTAGCATCACGTAGCCAGACCGAACACCACGTTGTTGTTGTTGTTGTTGTTCCCTAAGCTGCCTGGCCGAACAGCCCCGAGTCCCTGAGGAAGGCCATGGCCACGATCGGGCTTTCCCACAGAGCTCTCATTGAGTGTAGGTTGTGTTGTTGGCGTAAGTGGTTGTGTGAAATGCAGTCTTCGATGATGTGTTTAATGGTATGGGGTGCTGTGTTACATCCCGGGCAGGCGTCGACAACGGAGTCATCCAGTCTCTTCTGATAGCTCAGGAGAGCTGGATGGTGTCCGCATCTCAGCCTGGCCAGGTGGACTCTGTCCTCGCGAGGGAGGGAGGATTCGGAAGGATGGATTTCGGGAGGTCGTGCATGCAGCTGCATGTTGTCTGTGAGTGAGTGGATGGATTGGCGAGAGATATGAGTATGGATGTGCTTCTGGAAGTTGGTTCGGGGTGGGCAGGGAGGGAGAGAGGACAATAATTGTGTGTGATACCGTGTGCTGGGTGTTGTTTTGATATTTCTTGGTGTCTGTGGGTGTGTTGCCATGTAGTTTAGTGGGTGGTCTTGGTTCGTGGAGGCTGCTGCCAGGAATTGAGTGCCTCTCATGTCCAGATGGTCTTTGACTTTGAGGATTTTGGTTTCTTGATGTAGATGATCTGTGGGTGCAGTAGCTGTGCAGCCTGTAATGATCTTCAGGGCTTTGTTTTGAATAGTCTGTAAGGTCTTATGATGTGTTTCAGCTAGGTTAGAAGCCCAGGCTGGGCTTGCGTATTCCATTACTGATCTTATGTATTGTTTATATACTGTGGTGGTAGTTTCTTTGTTGTGTCCAAATTTTGTGTGAGCAAGTGACCTGAGGGCGTTAAGTCTGGGTGTCAGTTTCTTTTTAATGTTTTGTGGTGTGCTGTTTGAATGTCATATGAGTATCATATGTTACTCCTAGGATTTTGGGTGTGTGTGTATGTGTTAGGGGTGTGTTGTTTATGGTGAGTTGAGGGATGTATTCATGTTCACCTGTCCAGCTTGTGAGCAGGGTTGCGGTGGATTTGGCTGAGGCTAGATTAAGTCTGTTTGTAGTGCACCAGCCATGTAGTGTGTTGAGATAGGGTTGAAGGAGATCTGTTGCTCTTCTTGGGTCATGGTATGTGCATGTGAGTGTTATGTCATCTGCATAGGAGGCTAAGTTTATTTGGGGAGTATTGGGTGTAGTTATATCGTGCATGTACAGATTGAAGAGTGCGGGCGATAGGACGGATCCTTGTGGGAGTCCGTTTGGAAAGTTTCTGATTTTAGATGACTGACCGGCAAAAGATACGTGTGCATATCTGCCTGCTAGGAAGTTGGCCAGCCACCTTTTTGTGTTGTTGTGCATGTTTGTGTTGTAGATTTTGTTTGTTAGGTTGTGGCGGGGGATGGCATCGAAGGCTTTACTAATGTCGAGTGTGGCTAATAGTGATCTGTGTGGTGGTCTAGCTGAGTTGATGCCGTCGAAAGCTCTTTGTGTAAGATCTGTGAGAAGAGTGTTTGTGGAGTGCAGTGGCCTAAAGCCATGTTGTGTTGGAGCTAGGGGTAGGTCGGGTGTAATTAGTTGTAATACTAGGCGTTCCATGACTTTGGAGGGGGAGCAAAGGAGTGTGATGGGGCGGTGCGAGGAGGGTAGCATGGGGTCTTTGTTGGGGTTTGGGGAATGTGATGATGATACCATGCTTCCAAATGTCTGGTATTGTGTTGTGTGAATAGCTGTAGTTTGATATGTAGTGAGTGTTTGTATGCCTTGTGGTCCCAGGTGTGTCTGAGGTGTATGTTGCTTATTGTTGTCTAGGCCACAGGCGGGTGAGTGCTTGAGATTGTTGATGATATGCTTTGGGGTGATTGGTGAAGGGTGTATAGTCAGGGTCTGTGGGGAATTGTCTCTTACGTCGATGACACGTTCGTTCTTTGTGAGGTTTTAGGTGGCTGACATGTGAGAAGTGATTGATGAGAGTGTTTGCTTGTTGTTTACATGAAGGAGTAGAGTCTGTGTTTGTTGTGATTGCAGCATGTGATTGTGTTGTGTTGCTGTTGGAAAGTGTGATGCTGTTTAGTGTTTTTGTAGAGTTTTTTTTTTTGGGGTTTGTTTTGTGGTCAAGTGTTTGTAGGAAGTTATTCCAATTTAGTTTTTGTTGTTCTTGTATTTTGTTGTTAGTTTGGGTGTTGAGTGCTTGGATTTGTTGTGTGATGTCTTGTGTGTGGGTGGCTGGGGAGTGTTTCAGTGTGTGGCGTTGTCTGATGAGGTTTTGAATTTCTGGTGTGAAGTGGGGGTTGTGTGTTTTTCTGTTACCTCTTGGAATGTGTTTCTTGTCAGCATTTTGGATAGTTTTTATTGAGTATGTGTACAGCATTGTTGATGTTAGTGATGGGTGTACTGTTGAGAGTTGTGAAGTGTTGTTCTGTCTCATTTGTAAATGCTTCCCAGTTAGCTCTTTTATAATTGGTGTATGTGTGTTGGTTTGTGGCTAGCTGGGGTGAGTCTGGTTTTTGGTGGTGATAATGATCGGGAGGTGGTCAGAGCCTAAGGTTCTGACCACCCTCCAGGATGTTGTGGGGGCGAGTTCTGGGGAGCAAAAGGTGATGTCTGGAGATGATGGGTTATAGAGGGCTTGGTGAGGAATATGGGTATGTTGATGGATGTCGTTAAGGATGATGAGGTTTTCTGTTTGGTTTTGTAGTACCAGCCCTCTGTCTGTGTCGGGGTTGTCGACAAACCAGGCCGACGTCTTGGCGTTGAAGTCACCACCCAGGATGATGTGTGGGGTGTTTGTGATGTGTTGTAAGTGTGGTCTGTATTCATTTGGTACTGTAGGGGATGTTTGGGGAGGGATGTGTGTGTTTATGATGGTTATGTTGGATTTGTTGCCAGTGCGTATTTTAATTGATTGTATTTCTGTTGTGTTATCATTTGGGGGGAGGAGGGATTTGGTTTGTACACTGGTTACTATGTATGATATTTCATTGTGTACCAGGGTGATGAGTCCACCGCCCCCGCCGACGGCCCGGTCTTGTCTGATGGTGGTGAAATTATGAAATGTGGGTGTTTTTTTGTGATGTGGCGGAGTTTTGTTTCTTGTAAGATGGCAATGTGTATGTTGTGTTGTTTGATGAAGTGTGAGAGTTTGTGTTTCTTTGTGTTAATGCCATCTATGTTCAATTGGAGAATGTTAATGTTATGTGCACGATGTATGTTGGGTGCTGCTGCACGAGGATGGGGTGGGCGTGAGGGTGGGGGTGAGGGAGGGGCTGGAGGTTGGGATGGGTTGAGGTGGGGGTGGGGATTGGGGAGCAGGAGATGGGGGTTGGAATGGATAAGGATGGGGGTGTGTGTGTGTTGAGTTGAGGATGTGGATGGTATGGGAAGGTTAGCTGGGTTAGGGAGGAGAGGTGGACGGGTTTTAGGGGGGGGAGTGGATGATATGGGAAGGCTAGGTGGGTTGGGGAGGAGAGGTCGACGGGTTTTTAGGCGAGGGATTTGACTGGGAGAGGGAGGGGCATGAGGAACAGGTCCAGGTGTTTGTGTAGTGTTTCTTGGAGGCAAGTGTTGTACAGGTGAAGTGGGTCCAGTTCCTGCATGAATTGCAGAGAACTGAACCCTTAGTGTGGCGGCTCGAAGTGATGGGTTTTGAGCAAGTTGGACATATGTATGTGTACGTGGGTCCGAGGTTGCTCTCAATGTCTCCGGCTAGAAGAAGTCTTCGAGAAATGACAGCCGGAGAGTCATTTCTCGGTGTAGGAAAAACTGTGTGATGTGTGTGTGTGGTGTGAGAGGTGTGGAAATTCCCGGCGCGACCGAAGCCACTCCAAGGACCCGTGCCCCCAGGGGGGGGGCAGGGGATAGTTGTGACGGTTTGGCTCCCGAAACTGCTCCCCGCGGCCGGCATCCGGTTGTCCTCCACTGGTCGATTGATCTTGTCTCCGGCCGTGGAGGGTCGGCAGCCATCCGCGGTTGGCACCTCCGGGAGGTGGTCCCACGGCGTAGACGCCGCCACATCAGGACCGAACACCACGTACCCACACATACTATATCCGGATATCACAAATACATTTCTTGACCCAGTGACAACATATGACAGTGTCTCACGTAAATAGTATGTACACCTACAGTACACAGAACTTACATGGCAAAACCATCCAGACAAGTGAAGAAGCCAATGCGCACGAGCACGAGACGCGGCAGACACTACGAAGAGGTGGCACCACGCGCAAATCCATGTTGGTGGTTGGTGGTTGTACTAGGTAAGTTGTGGCGTTGTTCCGTGCTCCGTGGTTACTGCTCCTTGACTGTGAAATCCAGGTGTAATCAGCACGTATCCGGTCCGACATGTACGGGGTACGTTGTAGGTACGTTGTAATGTTTTGTTGTTTCTTGTTAGTGTCGCATGCTTCGAGCTGGCATCGCCCACGTCTCTGAGTGAAGTCGCGATGCCTCTTATTGGGTACGTTCTGTTTTCGGTTTCAGTACATGCATGCTCGTTCTGGGTACGAGATGGCCTTGTGAGGGCTTCTTATCTTAATTTGTCGTGCTCCAACTCCCCAACTTTTTCGCCAAACTCAATACGTGCCATGTCGCCGTTCAAGTCGTGAATGTGTGAGGGGGCCATTGGCGTTTTCATACATAAATGTAGCACCAACACGTGATAAGGGGAAAACAAACAATCGGTAATTTTCTTGTGCGTGGTCTCGGACCACGGACAAAAAATACGATTTTAATGACATTTTTGCAAATTTTGAATCATTTTCCTCAACTCATGTAATTTTCTCTTAGCTAAGGCTCTAAAGGAGCGCCTTGGTTAACAGTTTTTCAAACAATGATCACTTTATTATACTTGCCTTAAGGTTAATACGCTATATTACCTATATCAGGCTAGGTAAATTCAAAATATTTTCAGCACAAGCTCTTAGAATGCACTATAGTTTAATACAACGAAGGTATCTAACATGTTCCCTACTAATACATGCACCAGTTCAGTTGCGGTGCCGTAATTTTAACTGTCTTCTGGCTAATAGCCAGAAGACGATTTAATTCAGTTTAAAAATAGCCTCCAGCAATTAAAAGGCTTCGAACTATGTTAATTAACTCTTTTTACTACCACAGATCCTTTTCAAGTTGCACAGAATCGTTTAAATATAGCTAGACTAAAATTTAAGAGTCTCCCCGCAGTTCCCGGGTTAAAAGGCGTCGCCTCTACAGGAATTACAGATTTAAGGGGACATGGGCCGTTGTTCTGGTCCCCTTTCTTCCTCATGCTTAGCCCAATTAGTTTTTAGATGTTATGACGTTCGGTCCATTAGTTTGGCGATTTTAATACCTTTTGCCCCATTTCGTTGTCAATTTTAAGACCTTTCGTGCCATTTAGGTGTCGATTTGTTCCTGGCGAGCGAAAGTGAGCCTTTAATTTTAAGAGTAATCGGCCTTCGGCCAGGACATTTTTCCACCGAAAAATGTACAAATTTATCTTGAAGGGGGGTCTAGGGGGTGTTTTTCTAAGCTTGATGGAGGTCTAGCGAGGAAACTAAGAAATAATGGAATAAATGAATCAATAGACCAAACAAACGGCCCATCTCCCCTACAGTAAAAACACCCCAGCCATCCTCGCCCACCCATACTCACTCACTCTCACCGCCCTCGCCTCTACTGACCAAATTTATCGTACACCGGGGAATTAAAGGGGTTAGCACAAGGGGAATTATTTCAGTTCGCTTAGTTTCGGGGAACAAGAGGTAGAAAGAAGACATGCCATTTAATCATTTGATAAATTATGTTGTACAATTATACAAAATGACAGGTAGTAAAGTTATAGTGATCTAATTCATGGCAAAACTTAAGGTTAATTATCAATTGATGTGGTGATCAGAACAGAGGTCAGTAAGTTTCGAGGCACAGCATTCTAATAGTTGTGCATATTATATGAATTGCATTGATGTTAATTCATTTTTGTTCTTAACATCAATAAACCCCAAGTGACAAATAATTAAAACATGTGATCTTCCTGGGATTCAAATTCAAGGTACCACATTATTTAAACATAACCATTGCACCACCATACACCAGTCAAATATAAAGCACACACATTGGATTGTGATTGGATTCTGACCTCTATTTTCATTACCAGGTCAAAATTAATGATTGCTAGAAACTAAGATAGTTTTACTTTTATCCAGGTAAATACGGAGAAACAGGTATTTATAAAAGTTTCAATATTGTATTACTTTTGGTGATCGTAGCTTTAATTTTAACATATCTAGTAAGAAATCACACTATTGCATACTCTGAAGTCTCATATTTCCTGGCCAACCAAAGTTGACCTGCCGACGCGATAACGGTTTCTTCTGGACGGAGGCAACAAATTGCTCATATAAATGTATAAATATATATATTATATATATATATTATATATATATATTATATATATATATATATATATATATATATATATATATATATATATATATATATATATATATATATATATATATATATATATATCTAGCTACCACTAGACGATATATGCCTACGGTAACCGCCCCCCAAAACAGAACGCCAGAGCGGGCCCTTCCAGCCTGCACGCGACATCAATCAATCAATGAAGAATAAAGGCAAATTATATGCACCAGCCCTGCAGCAGTAATTCTGCTAGGTACGATACTAGCCTGTCCAGGTCTAAAAACTGGGACAATACTAGATTCGAAACTCGTAATGCTAGGTACGATAGTAACCTGTCTGGTCAAAAGACTGACTCTAACCAGTGTTCTGGTAATTTTGCTAAGTTAGACACTAGCCATTCGGGTCTGAAGACTGACCTTACCAAGTGTTATGGTAGTTCTGCTTGGTTCGATAAAGCAGTGAGGGCCCAAGTCTAGGAGATTAAACAGTGAAGAGCTGGAGCGTGGCAGCTTCAGAGATGGGGCTGCTTCGAGCTGTGAGTGAGCAACTAAGCCCCATGCATCCTGCGAAGGCAAGATGGCAGGGGCTGGTTGAAGCTAAACAGTGCTTCACATGTCTCACTCCCTAGACTGGAGCGAGGCCTCACGGGCTTCACGGCTTCACCGTTCATAACGGTTGAATGTACAGGCTCTCAGCCTATACTCGAGGGGGAGTAGTTGGAATATAGAAAACAAAATCTCAGGATTAAAAGTGAATTTGCCGAGTGTTCTGGATACCAGTTGTGTACAATACTAACATCTGTGCAGCAAGAAGTAAATGTGAAGACCGACGCTCACATTGCAGGTCATAGACTGGAGGTACGCAAACAGAGAATCACTTCTAAACCTTTCGTTGCTCGTGGTTCGATACCTTGCCAAGCTAGTGGTACGAGACCTAGCACCAGCCAAGGCGAGAGAAGAAACTCTGCAGCTTGTCCAGTTCAGCATGACCGAAAAACAATAAATCTACTGTATATCATAATGTTTGAAACATTGTTTTGATTCAATCTAAGAACTCATGCAAAGAGATAAATCCATAAATATATTCGCACGTGTTATTAGTGTATCACAATCTTTCGTATAGAACACAAGCGTATTCAAGCGCTAACTTAGGCAAATTATAATTATATATTTATCTTGTGAACTAATGTGTATTTCATATCTCATTGTGTTTTGTGTGAAAACTACATATATTTGTGTCTAAATAATAGTGTTGATCTGTGCCTATTGTGTAACTTGCTTTGCATTATCCGTGTTTATATAATTTATACTTCTTAGCTTCTCTCCGTTAGTAGAACTCACCAATATCCAGATATGCTCTACCATAGTATATACAGTATATATATTATATATACCGGGTATATATTATATAAACTGTATATCCAAGACATGTCTGAAAGCATTCTTACTTGCATGTAGATTGGTTTTTGATGATTGTGTTTGTGTGTAGGTATGAGTGAACTAGTATGCTTGCATTTCAACTCATGTATACTGCGGCAATTAGTATACTTACCGCTTGGATTTCTACGTATGTGTGTAATTGGATATATTGTATGCAAAGTATGTGCACTAGAATACGGAAGTAAATGTATGTTTGTGAGAGTTTACGTGTCTGTGTGTTTTGTTCTATGTGTGTGTGTGGGGGGGGGGGGGGGGGGAAGTGAATGTGACAATTATATTGATGTCTTGGATAATGTATGCGTGGGGGGGGGGGGGGGGTGATTACATACTTGCATCGTACATTTTTCCGTGCGATTGCTTATGTATAATTATACATATGGCGGATAGCACGGTTCGTGGCAAAAGTGTAAACAAGAGTGAGAATAATAAGTATAGATTGCAAATGAAATCTTGGTGATGATACCAATATGGTGACAAATTTGTCGATAGTGTTTACGTGCGTATAAAACAGTAGGTGCCAACATGAGTGATATTGAGAACACGATATTATTATTGCTAGTGAAATCAAAGGAGTAGCCCAAGAAGCTCATTCTAAAAAAGTGATTATTAACAAAATTCTGGTCTGGCATCTTCCGACTTTATATATATATATATATATACCGGTATATATATATATATATATATATATATATTACATATATATATATATATATATATATATATATATATATATATATATATATATATATATATATATATATATATTATGTATATTGCTAATCAATATAATATATTCCATCTACAGACATTTCAACAAGACGATAACATTCAACTTCCACCTTATTATTTACAACAACACACACACAGATAACACATTAAATAATCGTATGAATTGTCTCATAATCTGGAGGCATTCAATAGATCAATATTATGATATGATTTACTCTGTTGACAATATATGTTAAATTTAACATAAAATGTACATGACCTGAGTTGATGACAGCAAATATGACGGACTGCCAATAATCTGCCAAGCAGCCAAACGATCCTCCAAACTTATTTGATGCTTCAGTAGCTTATTCATAATTCACCAAATAATTTAAGATAAATGCAGTCGAAACATTCGTCCCCAGCCAAAAATTAAGATATGTCAACTTCTTCCCCAAGTGAAGACACACCCATCATCCCAAACAAGCATACACCCCTCTCCTCCAACCAACATACTCCCCTCTCCCTCAACCAACATACTCCCCTCTCACCCAACCACCATACACCCCTCTCAACCAACCAACATACACCCCTCTCACCCAACCAACATACATCCCTCTCACCCAACCAACATACACCCCTCTCACCCAACCAACATACAACCCTCTCACCCAACCAACATACAACCCTCTCCCTCAACCAACATACACCCTTCTCACCCAACCAACATACATCCCTCTCACCCAACCAACATACAACCCTCTCACCCAACCAACATACAACCCTCTCCCTCAACCAACATACACCCCTCTCACCCAACCAACATACAACCCTCTCACCCAACCAACATACAACCCTCTCACCCAACCAACATACAACCCTCTCCCTCAACCAACATACATCCCTCTCACCCAACCAACATACACCCCTCTCACCCAACCAACATACAACCCTCTCACCCAACCAACATACATCCCTCTCACCCAACCAACATACACCCCTCTCACCCAACCAACATACATCCCTCTCACCCAACCAACATACAACCCTCTCACCCAACCAACATACAACCCTCTCACCCAACCAACATACACCCCTCTCACCCAACCAACATACAACCCTCTCACCCAACCAACATACAACCCTCTCACCCAACCAACATACAACCCTCTCACCCAACCAACATACAACCCTCTCACCCAACCAACATACAACCCTCTCACCCAACCAACATTCATCCCTCTCCCTCAACCAACATACATCCCTCTCACCCAACCAACATACATCCCTCTCACCCAACCAACATACAACCCTCTCACCCAACCAACATACATCCCTCTCACCCAACCAACATACACCCCTCTCACCCAACCAACATACACCCCTCTCACCCAACCAACATACAAGCCTCTCTCTCAACCAACATACAGCCCTCTCACCAAACAACACTCTCCAACATACACCACTCTCACTCAACCAACATACAGCCCTCACACCCAACCAACCATACAACCCCTCTACACCCACATACATACAACCC